>JAWDGP010002720.1:52500-62500 GCA_033675545.1 Elysia crispata | reverse complement strand
TGGTTTTTCTTTATGTCTTAGATTAACATTATTTCTTTAATACTATTTATATTTCACAGATCAACATTTTCATCACTTGTTATCCTGTCATTAATTTAAAGAAAAACGACTTATGAACATTTATTTATTAATTAATTGGTCAGTTTTTAATAACGGCATTTTACACCACAGCCAGACTTGCAGTTTAAACATGTGGATTTATTTTACTTTTAGGCAACTTTTGGATCTGGAACATTTTGTACGTTTGGGGTAAAGAGAGGGAATAAAAATAAAGAGAGAGAGAGAAAAAAGATAATAAGAGAGTTTTTCCATCTTTTACTTCAGATTTGCTGAAGTAAAGATAATTTACGAATAATATAAAGTATGAGGGTGATATCATAGAGTAACATCATTATACTTGTTCTTCTAAAACCATTGTTTCCTTCTTTTTATTAAAAAAAACAAACAAATGACGTTTCATGTGTGGACAGACATCCATCTCCGAATAAATTCTATCCGAGAACTATGCCTCAAGCAAAGTCTACTTTTTTCCTGGTGTTATTCTTGGTAGTTTTCTTCTCTTTTTCCCTGGCCGCTCCTATTTATACGCTTACTCCTGGTCCTGGAGCTTGTTCCACTGAAGCTACCAGCACAACTAGGTCTGGTATGTCTGCTACAGGTGTTGCCGGCGTCATTGGACTCGTTGCTAATATCATTGCTGCCGTCGCTATGTTTGGCTACACATCGACAAACGCAGTTGTCAAATTTAATGAATAGATGACAAAATAAAAGTGTGTTTTACAAAAAAAGAATGTGGCACGCACTGTGGTAAATATTTCTTATCGGATTACTGACTGCCAACAAGTTATATATCCACATGCAACATTCTGGAACTCATTGTTTCTTATCCTAAAAAGAAATTTGCAGGAAACAAAAAGTTGTAAGTAGCAAAGTATGTCAAATTTTAATTAACTAAGATCTATATGTCATTTTTTATGTATTAATTTACTTTCTAATGTTCAAAATGTGGTACAAATTTCAAGTCAGTGCACATGTTAGTTTTTGTGTTACAGCTGTTTAAAATCTTTAAACTTCAATTTCTCGAAAAGTGTCGTGCATCACATACAACCCTCTGGTTATAAACCCTCGATAATTGTATGCATTTCTTCAGAATGAATTAAAACGAGGACATGACAAACATTCTACAAAGACTTAACTTCAATGGTTTTGGTAAATAAACGTATCCTTGTAATATAAGTATAATTGAGTTATTAAATACAAAAATAGCAATGGCGAATGGACCGTTGGTATAACGTTAATTCTTTCGTCAACTAAAAGCAATAAAATTTCCTTGATTTATTAACGTTGTTTTCTATACAATTGTATAATCGTTGCTTGCGAATATTTAATTAAGAAAAAGAAACAAAAACACAACAACAACAACAAAAAGATCAATGAACAAACAAACAAAAATCAAACGTAGAAGTTTTTGGGTTATGCAAGCCCATCAATGATTCAAGTAAATCGGCATTTTTATAATTATGTTTCTCAACTCACATTTGGAATTTGTGTTGACATTTTTACTAGCGTGTTATTACATGTGCCTTCCCCATGTTTAAATTTTAAGATTTGTTTGAAAAAAATATTTTTTTTTCACTTTATCACATTTTTAAACTTCCAATATACAGTCTGTCGTAGCGTATTTATGGAGAGAAAAAAAAATATCAACTTTGGACTGAAAATAATTCTTTTTAATTTAAAAGATTTTTATTGATTTCATTTTACATTGATGGTTTAAACAAAGGAACGATGGTTTTAAATCAAATGATATTGAACCAGGCATCTTCAAGTAAAATAATTATGTTTTACATTTTACATTAAGGAAAGCTAGTAAGGAAATTACTTCGTTTATCAACATATCACATTATACACATGTTTGTTTTGCTTTGTTGTTTTTTATTATAATATTCACACAGTTTTTACCTGTTTATATTCACCATCTGCTATAAATCTCTAAAATGTAAGTGATGAAATCAGTACTACGAATAGTATAGTAGCGACAGCTCTGAACCAGATCCAGATGGACGTGCCTGACGCTCCAGAAGTGTGGAGACAGCTAAGATTGAGACAGAGAGGTTCGAGTTTCTGACCTAAAATGCGACCGTGTGCTTGGCTTAGGCTTGGTCTAAACTTAATATTCTTTTAGATTATTGACGTTAAAAGGACATCATGTATTTTCTTGTTACCCCTGATCCTTAACAACAGCTGCACGGGCTGCGGCTTTTAGAGACCAATCGCATAGAATGGGAGCAGGATCCTAACCTACAATCTGTCTATTTATATCCCAAAGTAGTGAATACTTTTACTGTATCCTGAAATAAATGTTATAAATTTCTTTGAAGCTAAATTGATCATAGTCACTAGGATGAAACCGCACTTTATTTTAGGCTTCCTTTTCACATGGTAACCTCGACCTAACAGCCCAGCGTTCAATTATCTATTTTTTTTGTTTCCGCCAACCTCTTACCCTTTCACCCACACTTGCTTCGTCCTCTCTCTCTCTCTCTCTCTCTCTCTCTCTCTCTCTCTCTCTCTCTCTCTCTCACTCTCTCTCTCACACACTCTCACACTCTCTGTCTGTGGGTTTCAATCCTTTTTATCTCTTTCTGTATATCTATCTATCTCTCTCCTGCATTAAAAAGGTACCAATTTGACTAAACACTGTATTCTGTGATGTGTCTAAATTTTGGATCCATCTTCTGCCTTTTGTTGATTTTCCAAGATTTCTTTCCCATGCTTCTTCTCCAACTGGGTTTCAAGGTACACGGCCCTGGCTGATGAGAAAATTAAATTTATTATCAATTTATAATGCATAACACCGTATGAGTTTGATCTTTCACATTTAATCCTAAATCAGTAGTGAGAAAATTGATAAGATAGATTGATCGTCAACGAACTTGTAAATAACAAACAGCTCATTCTTTGTTTACTCTAATCGGATAAAATACATAGTAGAGGTGAAAATTATTCTACAACGATATGGACCCACATATTGTATTTGTTTATTCTGAATTCTGGGTTTTAATTTGATAAAACATTAATAAGTTACACAATATATTGAGGTTTGATGTAATTGAAAACAAATACGGTTTTGTATTGCATATGCATTTTAATAAAGAAAAATATAACGGAATCTTAGTGTTATTGACATACATTCTATCATCCATCTTTCTAATCTTTTCATCAGCAGTACCTTAGAGAAAGGCATAAACAGGTAACAAATCTTTAATTAGAAACTAATTGTGCCTTAATGCCCAGGAGAGGAATGAGGGAAAGAACTGAAAATGCGATGTTATTTTTATCAAAGGTTTTATAAATTACTTCATCAATCAACATAAACTTAAGGAGCGTTGTCGTAAAAAATATCATTTTTTTTTCATTTTAATTTCACTGTTTTCAATGATCTCTCTCTCTCTCTCTCTCTCTCTCTCTCTCTCTCTCTCTCTCTCTCTCTCTCTCTCTCTCTCTCTCTCTCTCTCTCTCTCTCTCTCTCTCTCTCTCTCTCTCTCTTTCTCTCTCTCTATGTGTGTGTGTGTGTATTTGGTACGAAATGATTGAATAAAAAAATAATTAAAATTTTTTCTGTTATTTTTTATCATAAAAGTGTTCTTTCTTTTGTTTTTCATTTTATAGTAAGGAAGTGTTCTTCAACTTGTCAGTTAAGCTTAATATATATATATATATATATTAAATCGATGGAAGTTCTATCTCTGTTGCACCCAAATCTAAATTATTCTCCCTTCCTTACCTCGTTCTCTCTCTCACTCTCTTCTTTTTCTCCCTCTCTCTCTTAATCTCTCTCTTTCTTTCTCTCTCTCGCTCTCTTTCTCTACTTCCTCTCTTAATATGTATGTATGTATGCATATATTTTCATCATTCTTTCCATGTCCCCACTATTAACTTAAATATTGATAGGTTAAAAAAACTTAGATTTTTTTGTCTTTTTGGTCAGTGAAAAACATACCATACATATTGTTGTACATGACAAGAACACCTGTAAGTGTTGCCAAAAGAAAGACAACTCCTACACCGATAAATATCTTCCGGTACACAGTGTAGTAACGACGCAAGCCATGAATAGCTTTAGATGCTTTAGGTTCTAGATAAATGAATATAAAAAAAAACATTAATGAATGATAATAAATTAATTAGTGAAAAGAAGCAAGCAATAGACTTGTAGCATGATTATATTGTATTAACGGGGGATCTTGAAGAAATATAAAAAGAAAACAACCTCTAATTAGAAGAATTTATTAAAATCTAGATCACTAGTAAATGTTGACTGCCATCAACCGGTTCAATGATATTTGGAATGCTTTTTTTAATAATAAGGACAGCGGTTTAACAATATTTAAATAAGAATGTCGCAAGAAGCAAAGATATGCTTGAGATTATTGAGATTCAATTATTATTTTTTCTCTTGAAAATAAACAGTTCCATTTTTTTTGGATCATGAATTCAAATTTACAATAAAATAATAATTATAAAATAAAAACGAGAATCATGTCCTCCAACGAAAATCTCTTGAAAGATGGGTAATGTATAATTTGTTGATTTGTTAAGTCACAAATTTTTTATACCTTTACATATGAAAATAATTTTACGTGGACTAAATTTGCACATCACTTTGTACTGGTGACAATTGTTTTGAAATGTTTTTTTTTCTATCGTGGAGGCACTAAATTATTTCGTAGTAGTAAAACAGCAGAGTTAAAAGTAACTCATTATCTGATCTTTCAACATAAATAATAAGAAGCAAGTAATTTATTTAATAAACTCATACTCATAAATTAATTCAATGATTGGAAAGAATAAAAACAAAACAAAACCAAAAGTCTCTTTTGGTAAGCAATCTCAATTTAATTTGTGTAATTTAAGCATGATAAAAACATGCAGTGGCCTATTCTTGTTTGCAAGAGCGATGAAATCAGTTTTGATCGTAATGGTAATATTCAGTTAACCAAGCTGACAGTTATCATGGTGATGAAGTTTTTAACACAAAACTCTTGACGATTGTGGTGAAGTTGGTTGTGTTAATAATGATGCTTGTCATAATGCTTGTGAAAACAATATCACCAGCTCTTGCGATGCCTTGTATGGTCATAATGTTAATAACAATGATAGCAAGACGGCGATAAAGGTTGAAAAAACGATATAATACATGAGGGGAAGAAACTAAGGGCATTTGTAACTTTTAGAGGTTAATCTGTAGTTTTAACATACTGTAGTGACAGAATTAAGAAAAAAGGTTGAAGAAGTTTAAAAACGAGTTACAGTTTTTAAATTAATACTACAGAGGTACTTACGGCAGGCAGCTGAAACAAAGATGTCAGAGATAATAGAGTAGATTGTTAGCTCAATCGTTTCATTATATTTTAATGGTAGCTGTTAGAGAAAAGATACGTTTTGAATGTTGCTCAAGTTTTTTTAATGGGTGGTAATACATATATCTATGTAGTTTTACAATGCTATTTTATTGTGAACGAGTTTAAACTCCTTTCACTTGTTTTGCAAAAAGACTAAATATTTTGAAATTCATATGGCTCTATAATAGTTTTTTTTTCATATTTTCGATCATAATAAAGATTTTCTTTCTCCTGTTTTCAAGGTTTCGAACTTTTGATTTCCTCGTGTTGTGTGCTGGCCAAGCTTATACCGTAAGAACTGATTAACATAAACAATCATAATTGTTTTAACTGTTAATTGCTAAAAGGGAAAAAAATAAAAAAAGCATGATAACTTTCCACGGATTTCAAAAACGTTAGGGCAGTTTAATTAAAGAGACCTAAGAATCAGAAATCTGTATTATATTTTAATTCTTACTAAGCCGTTCTCGCCTCAAAAACTATCAGACAAAATAGTGACATTGATGTAAGAAAATAAGTTTTAAAAATATCATACATGAGCTATTTTTTAAGATCTCTTCGATGTGTTTTTCAAAACAAGAATTTTGAACAAGAATATAAGGTAGGTAGCTTTTTTAAGAGGTTTCAATCTTTTACCAAACTAGATAGTGTGAAAAATAAATATTTAAGTCGTTTGAGTAATTCCATCACGGGAATTTCTGTTGGGTTTAACTTACCTCTTATTTCAGGAATCTTATAAGGTTTACTGGCAATTGGAGGTGGACCTGGCCACACAATATAAACAGTTTGGTTGCTTAACTCCCTATCTGCGGTTAAGTTGTAGGTAAATCGATAGACAAGGGAGGTTTGGACCTCTAAACATGAACACGCATTAGGTTCGCCTCGTCGATTTGTGCATTCACCAGTTCCAAGGTTAAAGCCAGTACAGGGCTGAAATTGACAATTTTAAAAGAGCTGTGAAAAAATTGAGACATTACTTTAAAAATCGGATAGCATATTTATGCTACGAAAATATTCTATCAATTAACAGGTTTAACCTAAGTCTTTTTTGTTATTTTCACATAATTGCTCAAATCATTATACTTCATAAAATGGAATTTTCAATTGTTTTTCTGCAAGTGGTAAAATTAATTTACCTTTGAATACATCCGTGTCGTGCTGAATGACACAAGCGTAAAAACAGAAAACAAATCAAATGATCACAAATTGATTAGTACCCAGTCATATAACGAAGAAAAGACTAGTTACCTTGAAGACACAGGCTCGTTATCGATATTTTTTATATAAATACCAAACAGTCTAATTCTTGTATTTTTAAACGCTCCACCGTGATGATGGACTATACGTCAGTTGTTCTGGAGGTGTCATATCATTTTGAACGTTTACATGAATTTGATTCGACAACTCATTACTGGAGATATGAAGTAAAAATCAGTAAAATGCAGCGAGAGAAACAAACATAGCAAAAGGGAGATAGATGGAGGGATCACACTTGAAAAGATATATTAATTAAAAATCAGTTCATTCTTACGCTGAAAGGGTTGTTACTTGTTGTTAAGGTGTAATAAAACTTTGGTCCATAAAAACCGTTATTAAATGGATAGGTAGAGTTACTGCCAGTTGCTTCAAACTCAAATATTAAGAAATCTTTCCATTCCACAAGATAGTCATCGCTGCACCTGTTAGTCTTTTCAAAGGTTTTTTGAGTAAACGTTGGATTACCTGAGAGAAAAAAAAATATTGTTAGATTTTAAAAAGATATAGCTAATTGAAGTGAGATACAACTTGGAGCATAACAAAACTAAAAATGTAAAAATAAATAAATAAATATATATATATATATATATATATATATATATATAGATAGATAGAGAGAGAGAGAGAGAGAGAGAGAGAGAGAGAGAGAGAGAGAGAGAGAGAGAGAGAGAGAGAGAGAGAGAGAGAGGGAGAATTTAAGGTAAGATCCGAGAGTTGACCACTCTTATCGATTATTTCAAGTGATCTTCAAACTATATGTGTATATATATGTATAATCGGTATCGGTCGAGAGACCAACATAAAAACATTGAATGATTTCTATTCATTATTTTATTTTTATGAGGATATATGACGTAAATGCTTTTTTTTTGTTCATTTTGCCAGCAGATAATTACACCAAAAGAGAAATCATGAAAAAAAATTAAAAACATGACATTTTATCATGTCACTGTCATTTTAAAAAACATAAACAACCCTAACAAGTGTTGTCTTTTCGGTCGCTAAGCAGAAAGAAAGCAAAAAAAAAAATTATCACTCTTCGTCTCCTCAGACTTTTTAAAACCGACAAGAGTCTGAAGCATGCTCTATATTTTTTTTCAAAAAAGATAATATTATATATATATATATATATATATATATATATATATATATATATATATATGTAAAATTACTTATAGAAGTTTTATCTTACTTTAAACATGAATGAATTTTTTCATTCGAATTATAAGATGATCTTAACACCGACAGAAACAAGCTACGTACTAAAAACGGACCTCAAGAAGAGGAAAAGCAAAGAAAGCACAGTAGACCACGCCATATTACAGATCGAAACGGGTCCGTGGAGGAAACCTTGGAATCCTGATTGGAATTAATTTCTTTGTGTACAACTTTACAGCTGTCGAAGACAAAAAAGAGTTTTCGAGTTTTCGATTAAGGATTGTTTATACTAAAGTACTGAGCTTTCTAAATAGTTAATAAAATTAGTGCTATTTGAACCTACATTTATTTTGTCTCAGAATTGTTTGAAACATTAAAACGCATTTTTCGTAGAGCTTATATATTGATATGTTTATTGTTTGGAAAACGATGGTGATTTTAAGCAAAAACACATGTGTCACTTATGTCAGAACGAAAAATAGATATAGTTTTATTAAATAATAGTTTTGTGCTTTGAAATGAAGAGGGTCAATCTTTATCATCGAATATTTTTTTTTTACAGTTTTAGAACTTGATTTTTTAAAAATTTTTCCGTGAGAAGCAACACTAGAATGACCTTTAAGAAACAACTAATTTTTTCTTACACCTTTTAAAAATCTATCTTACAAATTTCCTTGCTTTTGCTTTTTGGTTTTTTTTTTTGTTGTTTTTTCACTGCATATAGTAAATTGGTAAGTGGGTACACAGAGAGTGATGGAGAGATAAAATATGGTAATAAATGTGTTTGTTGAAAGAGTTTCAGTTCGACCGGTGCACAGTCTAGTAACGACAAACAACTTCTTTCAGGTCTAGCGTCACTTCCGCTGATGGGGAGTGCCAATAGTAAAGAAAGAGGAGGTACAGGAGTATTATGTCAATTCTTTCTCGTTTCTTATGTATTCTTTTAAACTAAGACTTTAGTTTTCATCGTGAAAGTCCCTACTAGAACATATTTCAGTCCGTGTATTTTTTCATCGAACTAGCTATATGAGGAGAAGTCAAGATGGTTGTAGTAGGAAAATATTAAATAATTTAATTCAAAAAAAAATAAAAAATGAACTATCTCCCAGAGATAAGTTGTTGATTGACCCTATTTGACCACGTACAGTCTCACTTTTAATGTGTAAAAGACCAATCTAAGTGAGAATAAGATATTATAGAAGTAGTCTTTGACTATAGATAAAAACAAAAGCAAATCAAAATTGCAATTACGTCTAGATAGAAAAGAGAATTATTGATAAAACTTTAGACTTCGATCATTCTGAAACAAATCGATAATCAGCGTTTCTTTCTTATGGGTGTGACTCTTTAGGGTTGGGATCTAGAAATAAAAGGATTTTTTTTACTCTTGGTTTGGATGGTGTCAATGTTGAGCTTGCAGAGCTCAACACAATGTATGCTTTTATTTCGAGTATCAGTCCGAAGAAATATTTTTACAACGCTCATATGCAATGTTGATTTTAAGGAAAAATAATCCAAAGATCCAGAGAGTTGTCCAGGTATACTTGTTGATAGATCTGGATTACCATTGGGATTAGTCACGATGTCCTAGTCTGAGTAGACTCTCTCGTAGCACAAAGAACAGCCTATGGTTGAGTGGCGGGTATAGAAGTCAGTCCAAGTCCAAAGAACAAGAGTTTTTGTCTCATGAAAAGATTCTAGATAACTAAGTAAGAAGGATGTATGAACTAGATATTATTTTAATCAAGGATGGAAACTTACCAATTTAAGATAATTTAAGTTCTATATTTTTATGAGTACTAGTTTTTATGAAATAAAATAGATACAGTGGCTGGTTACCTTAGAAATCGGAACAAAAAAGTAAGTTAATGGACAAGACCATTTCGGGGAAGCCGCTCAAGTTCCTCTCCCAGCGATTTGCATGCAATCCAGGGTTCAGAAAAGCTTGCATCTAGAACGTGGCTGATAGGGAATAGTGAGGAATAAAAAGAAGCAAGTAGTCAGACAAACATGATCTCTAGATCTAGATCTATATCTTTATCTTTTGCACAGACACACTGTTGCTTTTCAAGATGTCCGATTCTTTTCTATCTACTGAAATGGTAAGTGTTACACGTTATGCATTAACATTACCTTGGTTACTTCCTTTACCAGTGTCGTAGGTGGATGCATGGACTTGG
>JAWDGP010002720.1:30000-47500 GCA_033675545.1 Elysia crispata | reverse complement strand
ATAACTACTTACACCAGACATGCGACTCAATCTGTCAGTACCTTTCAAGTCTCAACGAATATTCGATTGAAATTTATTAACTTGGTTTACATGAACAGGTGATAATCAACAGGGATCAAGGCTTTCAGAGACTGGAGGTGCTGATATATCTGTTTTTTGATTTTCTTATAGCTTGAATACAGCTGTTGTAGTTCCTTTGTTTCATCCCAGCTAGATTGTTTTCTACCCTTAGGAAGTGGCGTATACGGTCCTTGGTGTGATAAGCTTGTTTTGTCGGGGATGTAGCGAATACATCTCAGATCAGTCATTGCAGGGTCTCCTGCTGTTCTTCCGGGAATGATTGAACTCAAGTTACAGACGTGGGTAAAATCATTTTAAAAATCTTGGTGCAAGCTCTTCACTCGGTAAGGAAATAGTTCGATGCGTGCCGACTCGATTAGGTCCACTTACTGGGCAGGCACATAGATCGAAGTGGTCTTCTAATGTCTTTCAACACAACCATGGACAGAGTCAACCTCCATTTGTGTAAGGCCCTTTTTTAAAGAACTCTGCTCTACTTCCACGTTGTGGGTGACAGCAAAATGTAGCAGATCTTTTGCTAAGGTGAAGTTTTTGAGTGCACCCATCGCTATACAGGATGCATCTTGAAAATTCAGGACAACTGCTAGAAAGTGTGCCACACATGATGCAAATTCATTTGCAGTCAACTCACCTTCTCCCTCATGCCATACATAGCCTAAGACGTACTTTGTGGCGAGGTTGTAGAATGTAAAGTGATCGACACACAGTTTTGTTTTATAGTACAGAGAGGATTCCTTTATTCTCTGTGTCAATAAAACAGCTTTCAAGTCCATACAAAAAACAAAAGTTTTGTCTTTAGCACTATTTTGCGATGAGATTGCCGCTTCTTTGTCCACAAATTGGCGCTTTGAGCAGTTAATTTGCATTTCCGATGCATCAACCAGACTTGCTCGTCAATATTGCCACAGTCGTATCCGACACAAACGTCGCATTGGTCTTTGCGAGGATGAAACAAAGCCAAATTAAGCTCGTCGAAAATTGCAACTCAGGAGAGTCCGGTTGTTTTCGTTACATTTTGTCATGTACAGATTGTAGACGTCATGAAATCTCTGGAATAAGGGCACTAGGTAATGTTTTGGAGAACTGGACCTGCAGTAGAGTGATGGCTTGAGCAGATTGTAAAACGAGCCTCATGTTTATATCAAGAAAGGAGAATAGCCTGTGTTTGGAAAGAGGTAAATTATATTATACCTTCCGCTATCCACCATTGCACTTAATATTAAAAGTAAATTATGGCTAATTATTTAAGTTTCCTAAAAAAGACGCATTTGGTTTATATGTTTAAACAAAAAAGTGAAAACATAATACTGCGTGTACTTTTTATAAATATATCATTCAAAGTGTTACATAGCTGCTCCATTTATTTGCTACCAAAAACTAAACGGACTGTATTACTACATTTGATGAGAAAAGGTTGTTTTAGATTATTAACATATTAGGGAAAAATAAATATAAAGAACGAAGCTGTAATGAAAAGAAAATAATATTATCGAATTTTTTTTATATAAATATAACAATTGTTATTTTGTTGATAATATTGCATTTGTTCAACCGAAAAAAAAAAGAAAACAAATTAATGTATGTCCTAATTTCAAAGGAATCACTTACCTGAAATCTGTCGGTGGTTAATGTAAAAAAGGTAGCGATCGATTTCAGAAACAAAATCAAAGACGTTTAAATAAATAATTTGTCGGAAGGTTATAATAAAATAGGGGCTAGGTCTTTCTTTTTTTCTCTTTTCTTTTTTTATGAAGTGGGGGAGACACCACTGACCACAAACATGATAATTATACCCACACTCAGATTAAAATTACCGCAGCCATTAGGGGTGGACGATGGCGTGGGGAGGTGTATGGTGTCAGGTCGGTAGACTCAACGTGACACTAGAATATACAAGCGGCACCGCTTATGTACGTAGCCGGTTTGTGCATCACACTTTCTTAGTCTAATCTAATCTAAACATCCTACCTTTTTGTCCTTGCTGGCCATGTTTTTCATAGATAACTATATTATGTTAATTATTCAGAATTGTTCAATGCCTTCAAGTACTTCGTACGAAGCAAAAAGAGTGAGTTCATGGTATAAAAAAACAGAGAAAAAAAAACAAAAAAACTAATTGATTGATATAAGGATTATTGTGTGCGATAAACTCTGTTTTTACATTATTTTGTTTTTATTCAAAAAATCTAAATAAACTTATATTTCTATCTTGTTTTGGGGGCAACTAGATCTATTGCCGATAGAAATGAATACCTTAGATCTTTTATTGTCAACGAAAAGGACTGGCATTAAAATCATATAGTATTGTTATTTGCAATTTGTCTAACCTTTTAAATTAAAACTAAAAAAGACCACAGATCTAGATCTATATGTACATATATCTTATTAATTATTAACAATAAACTGACTACAACTTGGTATCGATTAAAACGTCACATCCGTCCTTATTGATAGTGTCACAAAACAATAAACTGGTTAGAGAGTATACAAAAATAAAAACGTTTCGGTCATATAAGATTCAATTTTCTTTTATCCTCAGGAATTCAACTGAACACTGAGCACTCTAGACATGAACTAAGCTGTTAAGCACTTTAGTTTGAGTCGTAGGAAGGTTTACACCTACATTTAATTGTAGAAGATGATACATTTAATACATTTGAGCATGATAAATGACTTTACCAAATTTCGATGACATTTTCCCGGTTCAAAACATTTTTTTTAGAAATTTCTTGAAATTATCATACAAAAAAGAAAGCAAATGTGTGGTCATTTTTCTGTTTCTGATGATGTTCTATGATTACAAAGAGAAAGAATATTTCGAGTATTACAGAAAAATAGCCTATTACTTTAAACTGTCTATGATGAGGGAATGGAAAATGAAAGCACAATGGAATTGTTCTGTATTTTCATCTGATTTGAAATTTGAGGCCGTGAAACTTGTCTCACGCGCCTGAAAGATATTTTTTGTTTTGATCTTAACCATCACCTTGACCGATTCAACCTCGGCGAATGTTTTTTAAATTATTTTAATAATTCTTTTATCTGCACAGGTCTAGACCGGACTTTAGGTCAAGCGCTAGACATCACTAACTTTGTATCCATGGCTAGGAGATTTTTGTAAAATACTGAAGTAGTGAATGCGAGATTAGGATAAGCTTAGATTTTGTACAGTATTCCCTATGCCTAGAGAGTGAGAAGTTCACAAAACTTCTAGAAGTGTACTTCTAATTTAGTTTTAGATAAAACAAAAAAAAAACTAACTTTAAGATATTCTAGACTCTGATCTAAGATCTAAGCTTTACTCCATAACTAATCATAAGTAATTTTAGATAGATCTTGATTCCAAGTCTACTGTATACTATATCTAAGTAACGGAACTAGTACATTTGTAACATGTCTGTTGAACCGTTTTTCACCAGTTAGGCCTATCTAATTCCAGAAGAAAATCTGGAGTAAGTTATTTTGTTTAAATCGGCTTTCAAGTTTTCAAGCTATTGTCTCTTCATAAAATTTACGAAATGTACCTTTTTTTAAAATTATTCTACAACATATTTAAAAACGAGATTAAGCGTTAAATACTGCATTTGAATTTATCGACAATCATGTCAAAAGCATGGATTTAAGATCGTTGGAAAGTCATTGAATGTGTATTAATGAAAAAACAAACTTTAAGGCCGCCGTAATTTTCCTACATACTTGATGATCCCCACTTAAACAAGTTGAAGAGAGCCACCAACCGGTACCAAAAATAATTCTTACGAACATTTTTTCCTTGCTATGAAACCCCACACACATAGCACATTTCTACTTCGAGATAAAAAAAAGTTCTGCGTAACAAAAAGCATCCAAAACTATGAAAAAGAAAGACGAATAACGAGTATAAAACTCCATTTTATTTTTATTGGCTTTATGTTTTGGTTTTCTTCCCAAAGGCTTGGTGATTAATATTGGCATTGCAAAAAAAAATCAATATCAAAATATGGTTGTCTGAAAAGCAATAGCAGGTACACTTAGCTCTCAATTTGTCTGATAATCAAGACTGCATATATAAAGCAAAATAATCGCTTCATGGCATGATATCAACGATTAAAAAATATAACAAGTGAGAGTAGCATTTACTGATTGTGAAAAGCGCATTTGTTTAAATCTGTTGATTTAAAAAGAGACAGATAAAAAGATCAAGCTAATAATCAACAAATGCATTGACAATTTTTAGCTTTCTCAAGGGAAAAATATACTTCTCTAACAACGCAACAAGTATAAATCCCTCTGACATGTTTGTTTTTATTAAAATTCTTAAATGGTCAGTTCAAACTTTGGTGAACAAATTTTCTGTCAAGTTTTTAATCTTTTTTTATGGACTGACCTATTTAATGAAAACGTTATACAATTTCCTGCCTGAGCAAGAAACATCTTTCGGGAAAGCCAATTTAAAAAGGGTATATTGCTTTTTTGGCTCTCACCTCATAGTCAGATTTCTCTCTCTCTCTCTCTCTCTCTCTCTCTCTCTCTCTCTCTCTCTCTCTCTCTCTCTCTCTCTCTCTCTCTCTCTCTCTCTCTCTCTCTCTCTCTCTCTCTCTCTCTCTCTCTCTCTCGATACTAGGAGCTGTTAAATTGGTAATTTATTTTTACCGCCAAAACAAAGGTTAAATTTACAGAGCAAATGAGGAACAAAAATGATGTAATACTTAATTTGAACAATGAAGGATTGGAAAAAAAAAATATATATATATATATATATATACACATATATTTAATACCATGAGCAAACTTTTACCGCTAAAATTTAAATGTCTAAAGATAAATAAATAAGCCGTCGGTCTCTTACTTCTCCAAGATGAGAACAGAACTGCTGTTACCCTTAACACACAACTGAGATGCACATATAATTAACTATATCTATATAATTACAATCTTCACATATCATACATACACAAAAACATATGTAACAATATCAAGGAAAAAAAACGGGGTAAAAAATTATATTGAACATCATACAATTAGGGTGTGAAGGCAATGGAAAAGAATAGAAAGTAAAATTGTGAATACTTGTTAATCCTCACTAATGCAGAATGCATTTATTATTTTGGGCATGCAGCTCTTACTGAATGGCGCCTTGACTTATATTACCATTTTTAACTCATTAAACCAATTAAAGGTTGTGAATGAAAGTATTTCTGGAAGTGTATACAGTAGTAATATTAGAAATAGTGATACAAAAAATTTAAAATAAAAAGAAGCAAAAAGTGATATACTTTAAAACCGCTTTTTTGTGATTGAAATTGTATAGCACTGTGTCTAGCATACGTCTAAATTGAACTTGGATTTTCGTACTCTGTAATGAACTTTTAATATAATCTATAAATAAATTGGGAAAATCAACTGGTTTTCCAGTATTGATGTATTATTTACAAGGATAACAATATTTTTGGGTTACATATATATATATATATATATATATATATATATATATATATATATATATATATATATACATATATATATATATATTTAACCTATTTTCAAAAAAGACACATGAATTTGTAGGTAAAGCACAGTAGATGTGAAAGTTTATAATAAGATTCAATTTTTTTCCAATGCCACACATACAAATGTATATATATATATATATATATATATATATATATATATATATATATATATATATATATATATGTGTGTGTGTGTTTGTAGCTTTAGGAGTATAACATTTGCAATCGTTTAAAAAATACGCATAGTTTATAGTATAGAATAGTATATAATAATAAATAAGATGAAATAAGCATACCGTAAATGTAACTTTTTGATTAGTTTATATTTCTTAGGTTTTTCATTGAACTGAAAGGACCTACACTATTGCTATAGGACTATCTTTGAAAAGTATTTATCAAACTTGTTCGATAACCTTAGAACAAGACAGTGGCAATCTTCATCTATTAAACATAACATTCCTGAAATGTTGAGTCTTTCCATGTGTTGAAATGCTTTTAAGTCGACACTAGATATCAAAGTTTCAAAGTTTGAAAGGCTATCCTTCCAAAATAATAAGTCAATTCCTCTCTGAGTTGGAACAGTGTGCACTGACATATGAGGATACATTTTTCACGGGTGAAAAATTTGTCGATAGATCAGGTTGCGTATTCATGTTTTTTGTTTTTTGTTGTTTTTTTTTAAATTTTGTCCGGTACAACGAAGGTTGGTCAGTATATAGAAAAGGCATGTGATCATAGACTATATCAATCAATGAAATCATAAAACCACCCAAAATGATTCCTCAAGATGTATATATTAGTGTTTCAATTAATAACTGATCCATGTTTTTAATAAGATGCTATGAATCCATCAGCAATTTATCATCGTATGAAAATATTCATACTGCTAATAAGATAAAACAATGTAAGATATTTATGATAAGCGTTGAATTTACAATAACTTTTGATTATATTTTTTATATAACACAATTAAAACTCAGTGCATAGAACACGTAGAAAATAAGCATCCAAAACATGATTGACAATATTGTTCAGGGTAGGAGATCAAAGAATGGGTACTTCCTTAAATATATTATAAAATTAGATTATGTTTTTTTTTCATTTTCGCAGAAACTCTTATTGGATTTGACAAAATATAACAGTAAAATACTTGACAAGTAAAGCATGTGAGTAAGCAATAAATAAAACCTCCACAATATTACTTTAAGTCATGTAGATCCTTATTTTCTATCGTTCATGGTAGACAAAATGAGAAGAAATTAATTAAGTTTGTATATTCCCCATATCTCTAGTTATCCAAAGAAAACATGATGGCTTATAACAGTAATTTCAATATCTTACGTAAAAAGGAGAATTCGTAGAGCTTTATATTATTTATACTATCAGTGCGTTCGGATGTGAACTGTAAATCTTCTTTTCCCTCTGCTTCGATTTGCTTCCTGTTTCACTTCCTCTTCCGCACGCCCTTAACCATCGGCCTCGTTAAAATCCGGGTTAGCATATTGGTTTTCACTGATTGTCCGCTTGACTTCCTGAACGTAGAGCAAATGTTTTCAATAAGGGCCTTTTGTTGGTGGCACCTTCATCTCCTCCAACTGCATCAAACTGGTCCATTGACACATAATCGTTCTCATAAGTCGGAGAATGCTTTGAAAAGAAAGTGATTAGGATTACAACTTCAATACCCAGCCGATTCACGAATTACCACCACAACGAATACTACTACTACTACTACTACTACTACTACTACTACTACTACTACTACTACTACTACTACTACTACTACTACTACTACTACTACTACTACTACTACTACTACTACTACTACTACTACTACTACTACTACTACTACTACTACTACTACTACTACTACTACTACTACTACTACTACTACTACTACTACTACTACTACTACTACTACTACTACTACTACTACTACTACTACTACTACTACTACTACTACTACTACTACTACTACTACTACTACTACTACTACTACTACTACTACTACTACTACTACTACTACTACTACTACTACTACTACTACTACTACTACTACTACTACTACTACTACTACTACTACTACTACTACTACTACTACTACTACTACTACTACTACTACTACTACTACTACTACTACTACTACTACTACTACTACTACTGCTGCTGCTAAAGCAATTCTATTTCAAGTATTTTTACTATTCCTATCATCGTGTTTCTTACACCTTTTCTGCCATATCTGCCCTATCACCTGTTCTACAATTTTACAGCAAAAAATAAATAAATGGTATCTACCTCAGGTTTATAATCAGCTCCCATAGCTACGTTCTTGAGAGAAAAGTAAACTGGGTTGTAGGTGAGAGTCAGAGCCTCTCTGAACGTCTCATCGCCATCGCCCTGGTCTTGGCTTAGCTGGTTAGTTTCACTCCTGACATTGCTAGTTGACTGAGCGTTTGCGCACCCTCTGCCTGCTGGAGAGAGAGAGATAGTAGGAAGATAGAGAGTGGAATTCAGACTTGAACCTAATCCAATATTTCTAACGGGATAATTCATCAGTACATTATTATAATATTCATACTGCCTTTAAGTTAATGAACCAGGAGAGGACTATGGATCTTCTGATTATTTGTCTATTGCCGTTACCGCAAGTTAATTCACTCCTCTTAAAAGTGTATAAACATAACATTAAAATACTCATTTAGCGGAGCTTTTATGTCGTTGGTTTTCCATTTTAGAGGGTGCCTCATAGTGAGCATTTCGTTATTTTCTATTTGACCCATTCCATTTATTTGATCTAAAAGTTTTTAAGGTACCTCGCACAAATCGTGAGTTAATTTTGTAAAAGTCTTAATCTATTATTAGATCCTTTTGAATGATATCATTATCATGTAGCTTTGAGTTAATGAGCAACTGGGTATTTCCGAAAGGCAGTGGACTTATTTGCACTTTTTATAGCTATATAAGTATATTTCAAAATTACTTTTAAACAGCTTGGGAAAGCTCAGAAACACCTAGTTTCCCGTATAATAAATCGAAATAAATTTAGTCACCGAAAAGATAGAGGATATATTATAGTTTCCTAATCTCACACTTTCAAAACGTAATATATCTGTCAATAAAGGAGATAAACTAATTATTCTGTATTTTCTCAATATGTTTTAGACCATATAAAAACTTATCACAAAGCTGCAAATTTTTGGCATTTAGTGCCTACAAATTCACCGCTTTGGAGGTATTCTTAGCATAGCAGTTCTTTTAATTTGCATGATAATGAATGTCTAAAAAATATGTAATTAGATTTACATTTCACTAATTTACTATATTATTCCTATTGTTACCTTCTTGACTAGGATAGTTGATGCTTTCGTCTAGTACAACATGTCTCCTGAAACATTGAAGGGCAAACGTCTTCTGATTGTATCAATTTTCACAACATGCTTCTTTTTTCAAAGGAATGAAGTAGACATGCTCAGTTCCACTATCAAAACAAGATATCTTTGAGCTTCTTCGTAAAGGTTTTTTTTTTCGTATTCATAAAAGGGCAGAAGACATAGGCGTCTATATCTTTGATAAAAGAGTTCTCTACCATACACAAAAAGTAACTGAAGTGAAAAATAATATTATAAAAGATATATACTTCAAAACTTGATTTTAAGTCTAGTCCACATCTTAATGAGTACATACCTTCTTGTGGCAGCTAAAAGGAAGATATGAAGAGATAAAATAATTTTCAGCTGTCCGTCAAAATGTTATAATTAAAAATAGAATAAGGCAAAAATATAGCGGTAAACAAAAAAAAATAGAGGAAAACATACTCGTAAATGGGAAAAGAGAAAAAAAAAGATAATAGTCACTGAGAAAAAGGACAATAAAAAAAAGAAAACAAAAAACAAAAAAGAAGAAGAAGAAGAAGAAAGAAGAAAGAGGCATTGAATGTTTTATTTTTTTAATGTTTTCAATGAAAAATATTTAATTTCATAACCATGAAAAAAGTACAATGCGATTTTCAATGCATAAAAAATGATGGTCATGTGGATAGCGACGGTGATTAAAGTGTAGTGGGAATTTCATAACAATCTGCTGCTGCTACTGTTGCTGCAGCTAATGATATATAATATGAATATAAGAAATTTAAAAACTGTTGTGATGATGAGAAAGTTTGTTATTGTAACTTATTAAACAATATATATATATATATATATATATATATAAAGAGTGATGTGTATTACCAACAATATATTCCAAAGACATGTTAACAATGTGGGCCTAATTATTGTATTACGATGAACATAATGGTTATGACATTAGTCAAAATAAATAGCCCCTGAAAGTTTTAGGTCATCCAATGTCCTTAGCAACACAGTCACTTACCTCGCTTTCTGAAAACCATAATTATGACCGCCGCAATTATGATAATCAGCCCAGCTAGAACAGAGAGGCCAATAATGATGTGGAACATGGAAATATTAGACTCAGCACTCTCTGATGTTTGTGGTGGTTTAATGGCGTCCAGTTGTGGGTCGAGTTGTGGCGGGTTGGCAGCTTTGCAAGGACGGAGAGTGAAATGGGGGTGGTGTGGTGGGAGTATATTAGAATATTAAGATAGGGACGTAGTGAGGTCAACCACATTAAGTACTTCGAAGTATGAAAATAAAGAGAGTGAGAGAGCAAGAGAGAGAGAGCGAGCGAGCGAGAGAGAGAGAGAGAGAGAGAATGAGATAGAGAGAGGAGTAATATTGAGGGAGAGAGAATAAGTGGCTGGGACAAGACGAGATAATTTCAGTTTATTTGTTTATGATTTCGAAGAAACTGTAGCTGCTGTAAAGAATTAGTTATTACAAATTCTTGGTCAATGTGAGTCTCCAACTTCTACCTCAGATTTTTTTACGATGGAAAACATTTACTCGTACCTAGCGACAACAACTAATAAATACCCTGAGGAAAAACTCAAAAGGTAGCTTACTATTTAAAACACATATGAATCCAACAGTCAGTTTGTTTACTTTGTATAAAACTAGAATTTAATATCCAAAGCGTTCATGTAGATTAAATAAAAACTTCCGAACATATTATGTATAACTATAAGGTATTTATATATGTTGGACTTACACGTTCTGGCCTCCAATGTATCTTCCTCACACACTGAAGCGTTAACCGTTTGAGCATTGAAAAAGTTGACCCCAGTGACCCGGAACAGGAAGCTCGTGTCAGCAGGCAGATCCTTTATTGTGCTAGATACATAGAGGGAGTTGTTAGGAAACACAACTTCATGTGAGTGCCACTTCCGGTCGTCTAATGAGCTTTTGGGGCTGTAGAAGACAATGAAGTGTTGTTGGGCCCCACCATCGTGTCCAGGTAACCAAGTCAGCGTAATCGAGCTGTTCGTCTGTCCTGTGACATTCACCTCTAGTGGACATTTTGGACGACGACCTTAAAGAGGTTAAATGGGTCAAGGTCAAGGCCAAGGCGAAAACTGCTGCTCATCCATTAAAATAATCCCTGCAACATCACACATACTAGAAACCTTTTCGTCTTATTCTGCTTATTTTGAAAGTACGATATAATCGACTTTTCCGGATATTCTTAATCTAAGCAGATCTTTCTAAACGCACATAAGAAAACTTGTGATTGCCTACTTTCGGGAATTCATAACTGAACATTTATTTAAATCTAGACGGTAAAGAACTTTAAAAAGGTCTATCAACAGTGATAGGTTCTAAATAGTTTCTTACCAATTCTTACTGGGGTTGCAAAGGTGTAAGAATATCATACTAATCTCACACTCGTGGTTTAAAAAAAAAGTTGTTGCCTAAATAGCATAAAAGTTATTGACGAAAATGAGTGATAGTGGAGAAAGACCTAAAATTTAAAGGGCTAATATTTTCAGCCATCTTACCTTCAGCCTGGATTCTGAAAGTGAAATTGAAGTTCTCTTCATATTGATCAACAATTTTCATCTTCCACTGCCCCAAGTCTTCCGGCTGTAGAGATTCAGTTCTAACCGTCACAAAGTATCTAGGAATTGATTGGTTGGTTGATTATTGTTTATTTCTATTTTTTTTCGAGAGATTGATTAATTCATTGTTTGATCAGTTTCAAAATCTTACTCTATTCCTGTATTTGTATTATGTTAGGATTTTGTATTATTTCGGCAGAAATATTTGCAAACAAAAAAAAAGACCAAAAGAAAATATGATTTCACATCTGTTTATCGTACCTATTTTTTTGTTCCAAAATGATGTACCTTAACGGGTATCCGGCAGTCTTTGACCGAATAGCACCGGAGATCCTCAAGCTAGTTCCAGTTATATGCCTTTCATTTCCTGAGCGGTGCATCAAGCCACGTACTATTGGTGGCTTACCATATGGTGAAATGATACAAAGGTCAAAGTGGAAAGGTAGAAATAGTGGCGCAAGGAAAAGATTTTCATCTTCGGTATAAACTCCATTAGGGCACAACTGAAGTGGACCTAAAAACGACACAAGCTTTTCTGTTAGTCCTAAAATACTTTCTGGTTTTAAACACAGCTTTTAAAGTAAACACAAAGAAGAAAGGCTTCTTTTTTTTTTTTTTTTTGAAAGTCTGGGACTTCTTAAGAAGGAAAGTAATTCAAGAATATACTTTGTTTTAACATAAGCGTATAAGATAACAAAAGTAAAAAAATGAGTTATTAATAAAGCAACTTTGTATATATATACACGCAAACCTATTTAAAGTTAGCATTTATTTTGTATTTTCAAGCATCATACTTGCAGCTAAATGTAACCGAATATTAAAGACACATCTGAGTTATCCCATTGTGAGATTCAAAAAAGTTTAGGAACCTAAACTGAAAACAAGTTCCCGTTTGAACATCCCTCTAGTTAGTTTCTTACCTATTCTTACTGTGTTGTAAAGGTGTAAGAATATCATGCTTATCTCACACTCGCGGGTGAAAAAAAACATTAACAGTTAAAACAAAGGGGAAAAAACTAAATAGATTGTTGCCTAAATATCATAAAGTTTATTGACGAAAACGAGTGATAGTGGAGAAAGACCCAAGATATTAAGGGCTATTATTCTCAGCCATCTTACCTTCAGCCTGAATTCTGAAAGAGAAACTGAAGTGATCTTCAAAGTAATCACCAATCTTTATCTTCCAGAGCCCCAAGTCTTCCGGCTGTAGAGATTCAGTTCTTACCCTCAAAAAGTATCTAGGAATTGATTGGTTGGTTAAATATTTGTTTATTTTTTTCTTGAAAGATTCATTAATTGGTTGTTTGATCAGTTTCATTTCTTAGTCCACAAAGCATGTCTATTCCTTTTTTGTATTATGTTTGGATTTTGTACTTGAGAATTTAAAAAAACAAAACAAAACAAAAAAATGTTATTCCAAAGGAAGTGAAATACTTAAAGCATATTGTATTAGATAGAAACGTTTGCAAAAAAAAAAAAAAAAAAAACAACAACAACAAAAAAACAAGTTTATTTAAAAAAAAAAATATGATTTTACATCTCTTTATCGTACCTAATCGAATATCGCTTGTTATTTTACGTATTGTGTTTTTTTTTTTCAAAAATTTCAAAATGAGGTACCTTAACGGGAATCCTTCAGTCATTGGCGGAACAAAAACGGCAGTCCTCAGGCTAGTTCCAGACATGTGGCTTTCATTTCCTGAGCTGTGCTTCAAGCCGAGTACTATTGGTGGCTTACCATATGGTGAAATAATACAAAGGTCAAAGTGGAAAGGCAGAGATAGTTGCGCATGGAAAAGATTTTCATCGTCGGTATAACCTCCAATTGGGCACAACTGATGTGGACCTTTAAACGACACAAGCTTTTCTGTTAGTCCTGAAATACTTTGTGGCTTTAAACACAGCTTTTAAAGATAACACAAAGAAGTTAGACTTCTTAAAAAAGAAAGCAACTCAAGAAATTACTTTGCTATAAAATAAGTAGATAAGAAAACAAAGGTAAAAAATTCCCCATTAAAAAGCAACTATGCAATTAATATATATATATATATATATATATATATATATATATATATATATACATGCAGACCTCTTTGAAGTTAGCATTTAAAATTCAAAAAAGTTTAGGAACCTTATTATGCAAAACTGAGAACAAGTTCATATTTAAACATCGTTCTAGATAAACTCTTACATATTCTTACTGCCTTTGTAAAGGTGTAAGAATATCATGCTAATCTCACACTCGCGGGTAAAAAAAAATAATAATATTAATAAAAAAAACTTAATAAAATATTTGCCTTAATATCATAAAGGTCATTGACGAAAACGAGTGATAGTGGAGAATGACCCAGCATATTAAGGGCTATTTTTACCCATCCTTCCTTCAGCCTGAATTCTGAAAGTGAAACTGAAGTTCTCTTCATATTGATCAACAATTTTTATCTTCCAGAGCCCCAAGTCTTCCGGCTGTACAGATTCAGTTTTTACCCTCACAAAGTATCTAGGAATTGATGTTGAAATTAATTCCTTGTTTACATTTTTTTTGAAAGATTCATTGATTGACTTTTTGATCATTTCAAAATCTTAGTCCACAAAGAATGTTTATTCCTTTTTTTGTATTATATTCGGATTTTGTACTTGAGAGCTTAAAAAAAATATTCCAAAGGAGTTGAAATCATTGAAGCATGATGTATTGCATAGAAACATTTACAAACAAAAAAGATGACCAAGTTTATTTTTAAAAGAAAATATGATTTTACATCTGTTTAACGTACCTAATCGTATATTGCTTGTTATTTTAAGTATTATGATTTTTTTTGTTCAAAATGATGTACCTTAACGGGCACTTGGCAGTCTCTGACGGAATAGCATGGGAGATCCTCAAGCTAGTTCCAGACGTATGGCTTTCATTTCCTGAGCGGTGCATCAAACCAGTCACTATTGGTGGCTTACCATATGGTGAAATGATACAAAGGTCAAAGTGGAAAGGCAGAGATAGTGGTGCAAGGAAAAGATTTTCATCTTCGGTATAAACTCCATTAGGGCACAACTGAAATGGACCTAAAAAAAAACACAAGCTTTTCTGTTAGTCCTGAAATACTTTGTGCCTTTAAACACAGCTTTTAAAGTTAACCCAAAGAAATCACAGGTCTTTTTTATTTTGCAAAGTCTGGTACTTCTTAAAAAAGAAAACAACTAAAGAAAATACTTTGCTATAACATAAGCAGATAAAATAACAAAAGTAAGGGAAAAAATGGCTTATTAGGAAATCAACTATGCATGTAATATATAAATATAAATATAAATAAATGTATTAAAGGCACATCTGAGTTATCCATATTATAATTATCTTATTATACACAAGTATGAACAAGTTCCTAATTCAACATCCTTTTTCCTTTCTTTCTCTATCTTTCTTTATCTCTCCACATTTTTTTTATTCTTTTCTCAACCAGTCCCATCAAATCTTTCAAATAAGATCTCAAGAAATCTTCCGTGTTCCCTAGTAGCAAGATTAAAAAAGCTACCTTGCTATAACTATATCATAACATCAAGTCAGATGGAAATTTCAAGTTAAAAGATATCCATTTATTCGTGAAAGCTTCCGTAAATATATAAAAAAAATAACAAATGTATATATGTATTTATCAACGATCATTTACAAACAGCTCAATATTTCGTTCTCTTTAAAAAAAAACCCATTAATATGAATAATAATAATAGAAATAATAATAATAATAATAATAATAATAATAATAATAATAATAATAATAATAATAATAATAATAATAATAATATTCAGGTGGTAATAGTAGTAGTAGTAATAGTAGTAGTAGTAGTAGTAGTAGTAGTAGTAGTAGTAGTAGTAGTAGTAGTAGTAGTAGTAGTAGTAGTAGTAGTAGTAGTAGAAGTAAAGTTAGTATTAGTAGTAGTGGTAGCAGTAGTATTAGTAGTAGTACTAGTAGTAGTAGTAATAGTAGTAGTAGTAGTAGTAGTAATAGTAGTAGTAGTAGTAGTAGTAGTAGTAGTAGTAGTAGTAGTAGTAGTAGTAGTAGTAGTAGTACTAGTGGTCGTCGTCGTCGTCGTCTCGTAGTAGTAGTAGTAGTAGTAGTAGTAGTAGTAGTAGTAGTAGTAGTAGTAGTAGTAGTAGTGGTAGTGGTAGTTGTAGTAGTAGTAGTAGTAGTAATAGTAGTAGTAGTAGTGGTAGTAGTAGTAGTAGTAGTTAAAGTAACAATCAGTAGTAGCAGTTGTAGTAGTAGTAATAGAAGTAGTAGTAATAGTAGTAGTGGTAGTAGTAGTAGTAGTAGTAGTAGTAGTAGTAGTAGTAGTAGTAGTAGTAGTAGTAGTAGTAGTAATAGTAGTAGTAGTAGTAGTAGTAGTAGTAGTAGTAGTAGTAGTAGTAGTAGTAGTAGTAGTAGTAATAGTAGTAGTAGTAGTACTAGTAGTAGTAGCAGAAGTAGTAGATATATTACTAGTATTAGTTCTCGTATTTGTCGTAGTAGAAGTAGTGGTAGTAGTAGTAGTAGTAGTAGTAGTAGTAGTAGTAGTAGTAGTAGTAGTAGTAGTAGTAGTAGTAGTAGTAGTAGTAGTAGTAGTAGTAGTAGTAGTAGTAGTAGTTGTTGTAGTAGTAGTAGTAGTAGTAGTCGCAGTTGTAGTAGTAGTAGTAGTAGTAGTAGTATGAGTAGTAGTAGTAGTAGTAGTAGTAGTAGTAGTAGTAGTAGTAGTAGTAGTAGTAGTAGTAGTAGTAGTAGTAGTAGTAGTAGTAGTAGTAGTAGTAGTAGTAGTAGTAGTTGTAATAATGAAATTGTTGTTGTTGTTATTGTAGTAATGGTGACTGTAGAAGTTGTAGTAGCAGTAGTAGTAGATATATTACTAGTATTAGTTCTCGTAGTTGTCGTAGTAGAAGTAGTGGTAGTAGTAGAAGTAGTAGTAGTAGTAGCTTGATAGGCAAAAAAAATTGCAATTTTTAACAGCACAATTAAAAAAGAAAACAAAAAGAGTATGACAAAAGATAATGGAAAACAATAAGTATTGAGGCGTCGCTGTGTTTGAGCAGATATAACCTATTCACTTGAATTTCATGGTGATAAATTACTTTCCTTACACTCACAGTAACAAAGAATAATCAAGGTTTAAGACCTGGTATTAGCATAGTAATACAGCTAAGGTATGTGTATCACGCATATCTGTTTACCTCACAGCGAGAATTTCTTATATAATTCATTCAACTCAAAGCCTTTGGGTGAATTTGCTCTGCTGCATAACAATTAAGACATGCTATCAACTTGAGAAGTCGACATGACATTTAGGCCTTGTAAATATTAAGAGTCGAGAGGTTTTGATTTCAAGCATGTAAGATTATATATATATATATATATATATATATATATAGAGAGAGAGAGAGAGAGAGAGAGAGAGAGAGAGAGAGAGAGAGAGAGAGAGAGAGAGAGAGAGAGAATTACACATACATTTATTTTCTCTCTTTTTATCTCAGTTAAATTTGGTGTAGTAAGGCGTTGATTTAAAGTCTGAACTAATGCAGAGAATCCCTATACTAGTCGCATCAGCAGACTTATTCAAGATGATTTTTTTTCTCAGTTTTGTTTTGTCTAGAGATGAATTATAGTTATTGAACAACGCATGGGAATTGTACAAATCAAGGGAAAGAAAGTCGCAAGGATCATCCATTCTTAATAATTGAAAGGAGTAATGTGGTTTCGTTCGGTTGAGGAAATAACAATCGCAAAGAAACTGGTGTTGAGCGATAGCATTAGCGTCACATCAACAAGAGAAGCACTTCTTTTTCTTCTTCTTCTTCTTCTTCTTCTTCTTCTTCTTCTTCTTCTTCTTCTTCTTCTTCTTCTTCTTCTTCTTCTTCTTCTTCTTCTTCTTCTTCTTCTTCTTCTTCTTCTTCTTCTTCTTCTTCTTCTTCTTCTTCTTCTTCTTCTTCTTCTTCTTCTTCTTCTTCTTC
>JAWDGP010002720.1:0-27500 GCA_033675545.1 Elysia crispata | reverse complement strand
TCCTCTTTTTTGCCTAATCTTGCCTTTTTAAAATTTTAATTCCACTGATCTTTCAACCTAAAATATTACCCCCTTTCCTTCTCTCTCTGTCTGCATGTCTGTCTTTCTTTCTCTCTCTATTTGTCTCTCCCCCCCCTCCCCTCTCTCTCATCTATGCTCTAGTAAGATATTCGATCTAGTGTCCTCTTTACGCTTACTCTTCATGTCACTCTCAATTTCTGCTTACTAATCGCTGGCATCGGAACGACTAACTCACCACCTTGTATTAAAAGTAGAACTATACTGGGTCTACATAATGATTTTCAAATTCACACATCTTTGTTCTTTTCATGGACTTTAGATCTTTGATTTGTTTGATCTACCGTAATTAGTTACAATAAATATATAAAGGATTTTCAATTACATTACTTAGTTGAAGTCCACAAAATTTTCTAAATTGTGTTGTACCATGTGGGACACTTAGCTCGAAAAGTTGAAATTCAGTAAACTTCATCAGTGTACATTGAGTGAATTTGGAGGAGATAGCGGAGAAAGAATTTCAACTAACCTTTTATAATATCGATATTTCAACAGGCCTCCAGCTATTTGGTCTGGTGGACGAAATGAATCGGCGTTTCTGAATGAAAGGATTAGTTTAGGTAAAAGACTGGGGATTGGGGTGGGGTGGGGGTGGAGAAGAAGGATGAGAAGAGTCAGTGGCTTACAGAAGATATACACGTTTCAGTCTGCCATAAAGTGATAGATGATTATGAGATAAAAGTCTTGGGCTGAAGCTGGGAGTAATTATCATCTTTATTATCATGATTATTATTCAACTCCTTTTCATCTTTTTCAGAATTATCTGTATCATTATCATCATAATAATCATGATCGCATATTTTTTTTATTATTGTTGTATTTTTTTTCATTAAATATACAGTGACACTGAAATTAGATAGAACAGTTATCTCAGAGACGGAAGCACTGGAATCGCCGTTACTGATGTCTGGGCTGGTAAAGCTCTTCGTTCGCTCAATAGTCAATAAATCAATTAATTATTTATTCAGTTAATTAATCAAATAATCAATCAAGCAATCATCAATTAGGTGAAGTGAGTATAATTGACGTTACTTACCGTCGTTTCAATCTCAAATTGACATTATCTAAGCTAGCTCAAAGAAGATATACAAAAATCGGCTTTACATAAGTTTAGTCTTAGATTCAAAGATAACAGCCTTAATTTTGTTAAATATTTAGTCTAGTTTATATACAAAAATAGCTATTTTTTCTTTTTTTTTGTTACCGATACCATGACATTTTGAAATTATGTCTGCTGTCAAAACTCCATGCTTATCTAAAATAAATTAAAAAAAAAATGTTTACACACCCGACAAAAAAGTTGCAAATCTACCGTTGACCTAGATACAAATGGTTAACTGTAAAGTTATGTAGTTGAAAGAAAATGCAAGTTTGCTATATTTGTAAAGGCATATGCTCACAAAATTAGAGAGAGAGAGAGAGAGAGAGAGAGAGAGAGAGAGAGAGAGAGAGAGAGAGAGAGAGAGAGAGAGAGAGAGAGAGAGAGAGAGAGAGAAAGAGAATGGGCGAGACAGGGATAGAGAACGGAAAAAAGAGAGCGAGAAAATAAAAGAAACAGAAAGAGATTGAGAAACAGGGAGATAGGGAGGGGGCGAGAGAGAAAGATAGAGGGAGAAAGAGATATGCTTTTTAAAGACCTGTTTTTAAGACTTACATCACAAATTAGTTTAGTTTTGAGGTGTCTTTGAAGGAATCAAAAAGAATGAGGTGCGAGTTCTTTAAATGTAGCAATTTTGCGCCTGACTGGAAAATATGACCTTTGTTGTTTCCTTTCTTGGACTGTGTTCTACTTTTTCCTATCTTTTACCTAGTGTATGTCTTTAATTTACGTTCATTATTCATTATGCATTTTTAAAGGAATTCGAGCTTAAGCCATTTCCTGTTAAATAACATTTCCTTTTCCAAACAAATATGTAAAGAAACAAGTAAAATCAAATTATTTAATGCAGTATAATAAAAAGCCTAGGAGTGAAATTGTGGTTTGTCACTGTTGTTACTTATTGTTATCTTATTTTAGCTTACTTAAAGCTTTTTTGTGTTGGTCACGTTTAAATATTATTATCTTATCTTAGCTTACATTGGAAAAAAAGAGAGAGGCGGAGAGAGACAGAGGTTGAAAGAAACGAGAAAGAGAGGCAGTGAGGGAGAAAGAGAAATAACAAAAGGGATAGAATAAGAGAGGAAGATGGGAAGAGAGAGAGAAAGGCAGAGGGAAAATGTTTCAAATTTATTCAGTCTAAAACTCGTAACTATATAAGCGTTTTATGCAATAGATTTTCTCACAAAGCCTGCTCATGGCTGAAGTTTTACGTCTTTTCTCGAAGCGAAACCAGCCTCTGTGAGGCGTAGATAAACAATAATCAATAGTGCGTTTTCTCGTCAAAAATGGGGAGCCCTTTAAAGTTGACTTCAAAGACTAATAGTATCAAAGAAGACCCATATCAATTTGTGTAAAACCTGTTTTCTGTATAATACAAATGGACAAATGCAATTTTTAATGTAATGAGCAAAATGTTTTCAAGAGTATAAGAGGGAAAAATGTCTGCACCTCTTTTATCCGAACTTTTTTTTCTGCTTCAATGACATATCTTTGCGCACAAAAATGTATATTTTTTAAATGAGAAGATTAAAAAATGTTAAAGGGCGATAAGACCTAGTTTATGTAACTAACAAATATAATAGTGTCGCTGCAATTTTTTGGGATTTCCACGTAGATCCAGTCAACACCAATGAGGACGAGGAGACGTCTTCAGATGCTGCCTGTAGCTGGTCTGACCTCCAGTACCTGCTAATTGGAACACTTCAGGTAAAACAGCCTTTCAATTTGTTTTAATCTATTCGTCATGTCATAGAATAACATTCCATCAACTTTTCCTATTTTTTATCTTTAGATCAACATTTTCTTAATTTTTGTCTTGTATTAAATTTGAAAAAGAATTACCAAGTTTAACCTCTTTGGCATTTGTAAATAAACATTTCATGATTTTTCTCCCATCTTCGATTTGCAGATCTACAATACATCCTTTTTTTCCTATATATATTTCGCATATCAGCATTATCATCAAATGTTCTCCTATCTTTGACTCAAAGAACAACACTTTATTTTTATCAAATCTTTAATTCATTGATCAACTTTTTATCATTTGTTAAAATCAAATCCTTGATAAAGAATATATATATATATATATATATATATATATATATATATATATATATATATATATATATATATATATTATCTTTACTTTTTTATCGATTTTTTTTATTTTGTGCGCTTTCTACCCTTAGGATGGTGTGCCTGTTTTTTACAAAAACAAAACAAAAACTAAACCGGCTACGTGTTTCGCTGGATCGATACTCAAGAATCATAGATATCCAAATTATACGAATACCAAGATATTGAATTTTAGTAAATTACTTGAAAATGTATATACTTTGAAAATTGCAAGTTTTAAGGTATGGGTTAGGAGCTTTATTGTTCTTATGCTGTGATCGTTTTTTATTCTATTTCTTTGAGATAACAAAATAATCAGTTGTAGATCTTACACAAGACAGACAGGCAGTCTACCTTGAGCGGTGATAACACGTAGTAGGACTATTAGTATAATCGTTCATTTTAAAACCATTTAATCTTTTTAAAAACAGAAAAATGACGGTTCATTTCTCGACAGACACCCATAACCGAAAAAATCCTTTCCGAGAACCATGCTTCAAGCCAGGTTGACTTTTCTTCTGGTTCTACTCTTGGTCGCTTTCTTCATTTCCTCCATGGCCGCTCCTAGTACGGATCCTGTTTATAAGCTTACACCTGGTCCTGAAGGCGGTCCCACGGGAGCTGCCAACAAAACTAGGTCTGGTATGTCTGCTACAGATGTTGCTGGCGTCATTGGAATCGTTGCTAATGTTGTTGCTACCGTCGCTATGTTTGGCTAGACATTGAAAAATGCGGTTCTCAGATGAAAACATGCCAAAAATAGTGACTTTTAAATATATATCAATGTATAAATTTCTTGACGATGAAATAAACGAGATCATGACAAGAATTCTGACAAACACCTAACGTCAATGGTATGAGAGGTAAATTTTTCCTTTAATGTAGGTGTATATGAGAAACTTAAGTAAAAAAAATGATAATAATAACAATGACTAAGAGGCCAAATGTTAAGAGTTGGTTATTTTGGTAAGTGAAAGCATTTCAATTTCCTTAATTTCTAAACCTTGACTTTTGTGTAATGTTTATGATTGTTGAATACAAAAATTTAGTTAAGGAAAAAAAAGACAACAACATAAAACGTATGTATTTGATGACGATGAATTAAACGAGAACATGACAAGAATTCTGAGAAACACCTAAAGTCAATCTTGTGGGAGGTAAAACTTCCTCTTGCAATGTAAGTATAACTGAGATGATGAATAAAATAAAAAAAAACAATGACTAAGAGGTCAAGAGTGTAGAGTTGGCTATTTTGGTAACTAAAAGCAATACAAGTTCATTAGTTTCCAAGTCTTGCCTTTTATGCAATGTTTATAATTGTTCAATACGAAAATGCTTTATGAAAAAACAACATTAAAAGCAGAAGTTAAAAGTAGTAGTAGAGTAGTAGTAGTAGTAGTAGTAGTAGTAGTAGTAGTAGTAGTAGTAGTAGTAGTAGTAGTAGTAGTAGTAGTAGTAGTAGTAGTAGTAGTAGTAGTAGTAGTAGTAGTAGTTGTAGTAGTAGTTGTAGTAGTAGTAGTGGTAGTAGTAGTAGTAGTAGTAGTAGTAGTAGTAGTAGTAGTAGTAGTAGTAGTAGTAGTAGTAGTAGTAGTAGTAGTAGTAGTAGTAGTAGTAGTAGTAGTAGTAGTAGTAGTAGTAGTAGTAGTAGTAGTAGTAGTAGTAGTAGTAGTAGTAGTAGTAGTAGTAGTGTTGTCAAATTTAGATCTAGAGGAGGCAGATCACTGAGTTCATTAAAGCTAAGACTTATACGATATAGAATTGTATGTAGTGTAAAGCCGTGGTTAAGATAAGGCTTTTTTGATGAATATTACCGACAAATGCTTGCCACGTGGTACTTATAGATGCTTTGGCACCCATGGCCTTGCCACTCAAAGAGAACATAGCTGATACCAACACGCCATAATCCTCTCTAAAAAGAGGGTTTAATGGCGAAGGTATACTAAGTCTCCCTGAGTAGCTTACATTTATAGCTTCAATGTATACAATGAGACCTAAATTAAAGATCCTGATAATGGACCCATCATTATAAAGTGCTGAGCTTGAAGGAAATTTAAATAAAGACCATAGTCATATCTTCCCTCTATTGTACAAGACTTAAATGACAGATCCTAGTCAAGTTCAAAGAAAGCGTTAAACTTTATGGGAACTAAACTACGACCATAATTATAGTTTCAATATAATTTACAAGGGTACATAAGTAAAAGATTTTGGTGATAGTTCCATAAATCCCATCAATGGTGTATAGCTCATCCAGGTCCAATTTTGTCATTTTTTTTCATTTTCGAACAGTTTCAGATCGCTATTTAGCGTTACTTTGCTAAATAAGTTGAGAGAAACAGATCGATACTTCGGTAACTGGATGATCCTGTACTATAATAAAGCATTGGTCTTTTTCCTATTCCTGCATGTTTTTTAGACGAAAGGATTTCACGTGTCTTCATAGACTATCTTGAAGGCATTATTTTGTCCTCTTTAAAACACCTGAGTATAATCATAACATTTTTAATCTTCAGAGAATCCACGAGAATCATGCAAAATAGACAGCAATGTTATCTTTACATGATAATATGGGAAATCAGGTTATAATAATGTGCTTGGCAAATCTATAGTAAGATTCTTGATGGTTCAAAGGATATGGTATGTATATAGTATAAAGTGCTTATAATACACTACAGGTAACTTGCAGGAATTCATAGCTGCGTACTTAGTTAAATCTACGAGACAGTGAATGTTTGAAAGAATCATCGAATAAGTAAAAATTAAAAAAGAGAAAGGAAAGAAAAAAGTTAACTTATGCTGATAAGCCGCCATTTTCATAGTTTGGACAATATACTTACCTCTTATAAGTCGGTAGTACCTAAGCTAAGCAATTAAACGTTTAGAGAACCAATTTTCTTTATTGATAGTCTTAATTAAAGATAATTTACTGGAGACAAAGTCACACTTCTCATCTTGAGATAGATCCGTAATGATAAGTAACGTTTTAGCAATGACTTGCTTAAGACCACTATCGATAAACGTTTTCATTTATAAATGGCGAGTCGGCTGACTGAAGAAGATATGACTAAAGAAACAAAGTCTTTAACAATTTGCTTTGTGAATTTTCAGACTCTACTTAACTATAAACTTTACATACAGTATACTCACCTGATACAGGAAGTTCAAAAGTTCAAGGAGTTGTCTTGGAGAGCTTTTAAGGTGCTGATTATTTTATATCAGCCAGGACTTCTAGTTCAATAAGATGCAAATATCTTGAACTTTAACAGAAAACTTTCAACTTGAAGTTTCTTTAACACTTACAACGATTTGCTACGAGTTAAACGCCGGAGACCTCACTCTGCAACTCTTCAGCTCTTATGGAGAGAAATGTGCTGGGTCTGTTTTAGCATCGAACTGTCCCCAAATATATACAATTTGATCAGGAAGCAGGGCGGTCAAAGGATGGACAGGAGGCAATACCCCACATATTTTTGGTAAAGCCCATAGTCGATTCTACACGATTTCAAACCAAAATCCAAACAAGGCAAAACTCATCAGATTTCCCCATGTACCATAGTTTCCCAAACATGATGATAGTCGGTGAGATGCAAATTAGGGCGCGTCTTTGTTCCCCCTCGGCTTCCTGATTCTACGCAGGACTGAAAAATCTACTTGACATCTTGTTTTGAAAACCCACCTACTCAGCTACTGCGTGATAATGACTAGCTCTTGTTATCGCCGTCATTACTTTTGATCAATAATTATTTAGGTTTTTTTTTTTCTAAATGCTTGTAACTTTGAAAAAAAACCCAACATGAATTGTTCCTTCTTCAAGAGTTTTAATCTTGACATCTTTGTTGATTTCTGATACCAAAGGACTGGTTTGATGTGTGAATTTAATCACGGGCGAAAAAGGGAAACAAATTGATTGTAGCAAAAGGAGTGAAATAAGTTAAGAGAATGCAGTATTATATGTGGAAACTATTTTAGGTCTTGCAGAAATTAGCTCATTTTTCTATTTTTCTTGGATCTTCGTTCTTTCAATATGGCGCCGAATTTCCGCTTTTGCTAAAAGTTAGCAGTTGGTATAAAATATTGTCCGCGCCTATGGCTAGGAGGGTAGAATACCCGCAGATTATTCACAAGAACATTCTTCGCTGGTAGGACGCATGCGCATCTTTATGTGGTGAAGTTTTTCCACCGAAGTCTTTTTAGTTTAGCGCTCCTTTTTGGGGGCTTTTTTTAATATTTAGAAAAGCCTGACACCAAGTTGTTCTAAACGGGCTATAACAAAGGAACAATAATTTTTGTGGCTCTGTAGTGTCATCGTCGGACAAATATCGCTACAGAGGACATAAAGTCCTAAACAGTATGATTCTTTACCTTCCAAAAAACAAATCTTTGAAATAGTGGTCATGTCCCCTGCTTTAGATCAATACCTTATACTTGAATCATTGCACAATTTAATGACTAGCTTTTGGTATCGGCGTCATTTTTTAAACATAGAATTAAATTGGCAGATTTTGTTTTTAAATGGTTGTAAATTATTCTCTTATAACAATATGAACTATTTCTTATCCAATGCAATCTAATGTTGACATCTTTGTTAATTCCTGATACCAAAGGATTGGTATCAGGTGTGATTTTACCACAGGCGAAGATAAAAAAAAATAGTTGTAACAAGTATAGGGATCACATAATTTAAGAAAATTCCGAATAAAAACAAATAATGTGAACCTTTTTTATGCTCGTAAAGTATTTTCAAATAAGAGCAGAAGTAAAAATGAATCTTTTATCAATACATTCTAATATGGAAATCTTTGATGATTTCTTATAGCAAAGAAAACATTAAATTGTTGCAACAGGAGTCAAAAGCAGAAGAGGAATTCGGCTTAAATATGCGAAACTTGACGTGTGACTGCCTTTCTAATAACAGCGCACATTCTTCCCTCTTCAACACATTTTAATTTTAAATTTCCTCAAGAGGGATGAATAAAGTTATTCTTATCTTACAAGATCTGATCTTTGTCAAATCTAGACCTTATTGTCACAAGCAAAGAGTCTTAATCCGCGGTGAAGTTTAAACGGTGCGCGTGTGTTTATGGCATAGAGGCGGCGGCACCAGGAGGGAAGGGGAGGGGAGGGAGGAGGAGAAGGTGAGGACCGCCTTTACCTAACGTTTTTATCTATTTTTATCATCATCATAAAAAAACAGTTTCGTCATCATCATCATCATCATCATCATCATCATCATCATCATCATCATCTTTATCATCATAATCATCATCTTCATCTTCTTCTTTATAAATGTTCGACTCCAGGATACTTCCAATGTTTCAAATTCCATTATTTTATCTCTACCAGATGCTTAAGGCGACAAGATTACAATCTAGTCATCGATTACATGTAATACTTTTAATAATTTTAAAATTTAACCAGGAATCACAAGGATGTCATATTTTTTCATCTAATCAAAAATTCGCAATCCTAATCGGCCGGAAGCGCGGAAAGACACCGTCCAGAGGGATGTATCGAGTTTTATGGTTCTGGCGTTACAGGGAGGAGGGTTCTCTGGACATTTCTCCTCCCAGCCATAATCGTCGCCGTTCTCCTTCCTCAGGAAGTCGAGGAGAGGCTCGAAATACTCGACCAGGGGCCCGGCGTCCATGTGGCGCTGTCCTGTCATCCTCTCCATCGCCTCAGGCCACGGGAGGGATGAGCCAAGCTGAAGCATGGATCTGTGGTGGGTGGGAGTTTGAGTGGTCAGGGATGGAAAAGATGGGGGGGGGGGGGGGTGGGATCGTTGATGATGATGATGGCAATAATAATAATAATAATAATAATAATAATAATAATAATAATAATAATAATAATAATAATAATAATAATAATAATAATAATAATAATAATAATAATAACAATAATAATAACAATAATAATAAAATAATAATAATAATAATAATAATAAGAAGAAGAAGAAGAAGGAGAAGAAGAAGAAGAAGAAGAAGAAGAAGAAGAAGAAGAAGAAGAAGAAGAAGAAGAAGAAGAAGAAGAAGAAGAAGAAGAAGAAGAAGAAGAAGAAGAAGAAGAAGAAGAAGAAGAAGAAGAAGAAGAAAAACGAGAAGAAGAAGAAGAAGAAGAAGAAGAAGAAGAAGAAGAAGAAGAAGAAGAAGAAGAAGAAGAAGAAGAAGAAGAAGAAGAAGAAGAAGAAGAAGAAGAAGAAGAAGAAGAAGAAGAAGAAGATGATGATGATGATGATGATAATGATGAAGGAGCATCAACAGCACTAGCAGTAGTTTGCAATTTTTTATTTGCTCATTGTTACAGGATCTCACTTGAATTTCTCTCCCGCCGCCTTATTGTTGTAGAAATCACACTTGTACAATGGCCCCGTGTAACCGGCCGCTACACACGCCGCCTTGTAAAACTGAAACTGAAGCACGAAGCTGACAAAATACCTGACGGGGGCGGAAGGGAGAGAAAACATCAATATTGTGAGTTGGAATACTAGGATTTAGGCTTCCCTTGCAACAGGCCAGATAAACAGAGTGATCAAATCTTTGCCATTTTACATGCTTACCATATTCTATTTCATTCATTTCTTAATCATAAAAGGTTTTGATAAATTTTAAGCACCTACTTTTTGTTAATGTCGTGAGCCTCACGTAATTACCAAAGATGCTAAATTGATCTGATTGTGCATATGCGGATAAAGAAATTGTCTCACTTTGACATAATATTCCGTGGAGACTAAAACTAAAAATAGCTTTGAAAAAGATTTGAATATTAGGTCTCTGTATTTATGAACGTGAAATAACTTTTCCGACATTAGTGTGCCTTTTTTGATTTGGGACGGTTAAGATGTATATTAAAGTTCTAACGCACACAATAATTATTTGATGATGGCGAAGGTATTTCGGTAAACACCAACTTTAGGTTAGCATGGTCTTATTCTTGTGTCAATGTGGGATATCAGCTAAATCTATACCCGCTTAATCTATTTTAAGATTCTTTTAAACGTTTTTTACAACTCTCGGATTTTGTAAAGTTCAAATTGATTTAAACTTTTTCAAACATATGTTTATCTTGTAGGTCTAAATGACTGGGGGGGGGGGAGGGGGGGGGCTAATAATCCCCCCAAGACAATGCACTTTTATGCAATTAATCCAAAAAAGTTCCAATCTTTCTAATAAGCGTTTATAAAAATATTAAAATCAGATTGGAAAAGTGCAGAATTAGTCGATTTCCTCTATTGATGTAAAAAAGTCCCTAAAGGATCAGTTACTTGCAGGAAATCACCGCCCCACATCTATTAAAACCTTCATGGTGAAGGACATTTAAAAGGTCGTGATCTACTCAAAGATTGATATTTCTCAAGATTTCACTGGCTGCTTTAATTGATGTTGAATAGAATGTTTACGAATTAGAGCTAAAGAAGGGATGCGATTTTATTAACTGGTTGTCATGATTTTATTATACTTGAGGTTTGTAATCGCTATTCATAGTTTTAGTCTTGTAAATTTTCCTATCATAATTAGTCATTCCCAACCACAATTATGAAACAAATCGGACTCCACGTAGGCCGTGTATTGACAAAAATCTTAAAGTAATGCAGTTGTATTAATTCAAACACCATTTTCAAGCTATTTTAAATGCAAAGAAGAACCTTTTCTTTAAAAAAAAAGTATTTCATATTTCTCTCACATTTTTTTCATGAATTCTTTATATTCCTGAACATCGGGTCAAAGTTATGCTGTAAATGGTCCTGCCTGACTCACTTACTGAATATAAGCGAAATTAGCCACAACGTGATTCGTCGCGGCCGGATCAAAATCGTCTGCTCCTCTCTTGACGGCTGGTGAGATTCCTTGCAACCGACACCTGCCGCGGGAGACAAGCGTAATTTTAAGTCGATTGTTAAACCCGGGAAGGGGAAACAATAAATTAAAATTAGTACCTGTAGTTATCTTTTAGAGGGTTTTGTTTTCCTATGCCACTTGCTCAAAATGTTGGTAGATGATGGCATGTTTTGCTGGCAGTATTTTCAGGAAGATGTTGGTAAATGGAGGTATGTTTTTGAAGACATAACTAGAAATGAAAGGACGTTATAGTCATACCATAATCATTATTTTTAAGCCATATTATTAAAAAAAAATCTTGATAATAATAACAATAATGATGATGATGATGATAATAATAATAATAATAATAATAATAATAATAATAATAATAATAATAATAATAATAATAATAATAATAATAATAATAATAATAATAATAATAATAATAAGAAGAAGAAGAAGAAGAAGAAGAAGAAGAAGAAGAAGAAGAAGAAGAAGAAGAAGAAGAATGATAATAATAATAATAATAATAATAATAATAATAATAATAATAATAATAATAATAATAATAATAATAATAATAATAATAATAATAATAATAATAATAATAATACTAATACTACTAATACTAATACTACTACTACTACTACTACTACTACTACTACTACTACTACTACTACTACTACTACTACTACTACTACTACTACTACTACTACTACTACTACTACTACTACTACTTCTACTGTTATAGTTTTTGTTATTGCTGTTGCTGTATGACGTTTAAGGTAAGACTCCCAACTCCACACCTGAGATGCCACCACTCATTATTGTACTGCTCTGGAGGCGTGTCACCTCTAAACACTGACCATCTCCACTGGTCAATCAAGTAACCAAATGGCATAAAAGCCATTTTTTCTAACGCCATTAACATCAGGAAATTCAAATCTGCCTTTGGAGCGACAACAGAGGAAATAAAATGATAAATATTTCTATATGACATGCTTTTGTTATAGACGTTGCCAATTCCTTGTCGGTTATATTTCTTTGTAAAAATTATTTAATGTTTTGTTGAAAATTTTTTCGCAATAATGCTTTTTACTGAACAATGGTGTGGATATGTTTTTTTTGAAGATGTTTTCATGTTTATCTTTTACTCTTCATGGGCAATAAGTAATACTAGAGTTTGATTACAATTTCTTAACAGTCTTTTAAAACTAGGACAGAAATCCTGTTGAGGTTTTTTTTTTGTCTTTTGCACATCAGCACTGTGAGGATTACCTTGTGAGCACTGTTCTCTGGTGTGAATTTGTCCTATTTCCATAGGTTTCTCTGCCTCATGTTACCTTTCTTTCTCCTTTATCTTCTATGTTTCTAATTTAAATTCCACAGTTGTCTTTTTTTTTTTTTTTGTCTTTTTCTCCTTTTATACTCTTAACTTTTTATATCGCTTAACTTAAAATTTCTTTAAAAAATACACTTTTATTTAAGGACTGTACGCGCTTTTTTTGTTCTTCTTTTTTTTCATTCATGTCACGTTTAAAAAACCTAAAACAAAATTCCTGGTACCTTTATCTTGTTCATCCCCAACTTTAAGCAACCCTATAGATTTTAGATGGCTTGGAGTCTGTACAGATAGTGCTATGGTGTCTCCCACAGCCTCATGAAAAGCTTAAGAAAAGAAAGAGGAGCATTTAGAAAAAATCTTATGTTGATTGCATGTAAATGAGGTTTTTGAATTCTACCATCCGCTCTTTATTATTCGCTACTACCAATTTAACGTTACTAAATGTGTTTGAAAAAGAACACCTATTTGTATTTTGCGGTTTAGGAAGCATCGTTATCATTTATATGATGTGTTCATAAGAACTGTGCATAATGTTTTTCGGCACGAAATATATTTTCAGAAAAAAAGTTCCTCTACGGTTATATAACTCATAAATGTGAAGAGGCAATTTAATGAAATTAAGAAAAAAGAAAAAACTGTTATTCCAAAATATGTGTCCATTTCTACGTATTAGCACTTTATCTCGTCTTGTGAAATCTTATCTAGCATGGTTTACCCTTTTAGTCTTCTAAAAAGCCTCCTCTCCCGCGTAGAAAGTCCTATACTCATTTCTTCACTAATTTAGCATCTCTTTTACGTTAAAAGTCCCTGCTCACCTGTTTAACCCCTGTCTCACTTGCTTTAGCACCTTTCTCACCTGGATTAGCCCCGCTTCTATACGTAAAAGATTGATTCTCGTACTGCATGAAGTAGTGGATGTGACCCATCTCGTGATGGACAGTCATTAGATCCTCGTGGTTAATGGTTGTACACATCTTGATTCTGGATAGATAATAACTTGTACGCGTCTTGATTATAGATAGACAAGAGGAGATCCTTACTTGTACACATCTTGATTCTGTATAAACAAAGGTGGAGATCCTTTGTCGAATTAAACAGCTGATATATCATGAGGGCCTGTACTGGGATTCGAGCCTCGCATTGTCGGAACGGAGTTTTGGGCTATTTTTTACTTTTTCCGCCTTGACTAACATGACCTAAAATGTGTTATGTTTAAACACCTGAGATTACTGAGGTGGGAGCGGGCTTTATCAAACAACATCGGCACGACACAGTTAATCTAGAAACTTTGTCCGCAAAACACCCATTGCACTTAACTGACTTGAAATCGCATTTCTTGTCCACTAAAAATCTAAATACACAACTGACTCAAACTCGTTTATCTTGTCCACTAAGCACCCAAACAAACAACGAACTAAAGTCACCTACCTTGTCTACTAAACACCTTCACAAGCAACTGATCTTAAATATCCTTTCATCTACCTTGACTACAACACACCCAAACACACAACTGACCTAATGTCATCTACCTTAACTACAATACACCCAAACACACAACTGACCTAATGTCACCTACCTTAACTACAATACACCCAAACACACAACTGACCTAATGTCACCTACCTTAATTACAATACACCCAAACACACAACTGACCTAATGTCAACTACTTTAACTACAACACACCCAAAGACACAACTGACCTAATGTCACCTACCTTGTCAAATAACCACCCGAACACACAACTGACCTGAAGTTGTCCTGTTCGGGCTACTAAAATAGCCTATCTTGTCCACTAAACAACATAACACACACTGGCCTAAAGTCACCTATCATGCCTATTAATCACACTAACACACAACTGACCTAAAGTCGTCCTGTTTCTTCATGTCCCAGGCCGATGGGTGACAGACTACTTCCCGCCCCTCAGGCCGCTCTAGCATGGATTTCTCCCAGAAGATCTGCGTCATGTTGTCCAATCCCAGAGAATAGAAGAAATCCTCAGCGGTTTGAAACATCTTCTTTGTCGTGTAACCCTTCACCAGAAAATAAGGTGCAAGGACACGTTTCATTATATTTTTTTAATCATTATTATTATGATAATTATTATTATTATTACTATTATTATTATTATTATTATTATTATTATTATTATTATTATTATTATTATTATTATTATTATTATTATTATTATTATTATTATTATTATTATTTTTATCATTATTAATGTTATTACTATTATTATTATCATCATTATCGCCATTACTATTAGACCGATTTAAATCAAACAACAAACCATTTTCGTTTTTTTTCCCTATGTTTTACTTTTTTTATTTTGTTTGTTCTTTTTTTGTGTCTATTGTTTGTCATTGTAATGATGAGTTCCTGGGAGGTCGATCTAAATGTCCACTATTCTTACCTGTCTTTTCATCTCTTCCGTCACATCCATCAATTGTTTGTTCTTAAATGGATTTACAAGATCAGCAATGTTGTTCCACTGCTGTGACCACATGTTGCCTGAAATAACGTTGCATAGTTTGAAATACAAATTCTGTTTTTCTTTTTTTCTTTTTTTATTTAAATATATATCAATTAAGTGTAAAATGAGCCATTAGGGATCAGTGAGCTATATATATATATATATATATATATATAACAAGATTGGATCTTTTCTATTAGTAAGCAACAAGCATTAAAGTAAAAAAAAAAATTGTCGGAAATCTTTGATTCGCCAATAAAAAATTGTTTAGCTCTGAAGGACTGGTGTAGGACACAGTTTTGACTCAATGACTCAATAAGTGGATTTCTTTAAATATATAAGGTTTACTATACAAATTTAGTTAGCAATCGTGTTTTTTTCTTTGTTTTCGATTAATGTCGACGATAGAGATTTAACCATAACCTAATAAGTGGGCCGGTATGTGTCCAGTAGAAGGAAATATTTCAGGGCCGTACTGCTCCTTCAGCTTTCTTCTCACGTAGCTGTGAAGGTGTTGGTACAGCGGCAGAAGTTGGTCGAAAAGAACGGCGACATCTTCTTCAAAAGTGCTGGTATCGTAAAGCGATTTCCAGTAATCGCCTAGATCATTATGACCTGAAATATTTTTTTCGAAACATGAATCGTAGAAAAAAAATGTTATGGAATTTTAATGATGCTTGCAATATTGTTTTTTTTTTCTTTTTTAATTCCACCCTTCTAATACTCTTTCTGGCAATAGAAGTCTTATAAATTATCGATAAGAAATGGGCTTGTCTAAATAACGATTACAAGTAAGGTAAGACAAAACAAGGGCGAAAAAAGACATACTTTTATTGCTTAAACAAACGTTCTGAAGAAAATAAAGTACACATGGACATTTTTTTTTTAAATTCCTCACATGACATTAATTAGATCACAAACTCCAGTTCGATTTTAAAATTTGTTTCAAACGATTATTAGTAGTCTTCTCATTCCCGCTTGAAACAATGCCTAAAGCTGCACTGCCGTGTGGAAATTTATGGTGTGTATTTATTTGAACCTATATAGTAAGGAGTCTCTTAAAAGGTTTATATCTATAATTGCATCTTTTTTTCATAATTAACTTGTCTTGTTAAGGCGACGTTTTCTTACCGAGTGGTAGTGGAAAAGGTGAATCTAACATGAGCTAACTATTTCTATTCTATACTTCCCTATTCCACTTGAATATCCTTTCACAGGCTTAAAGGTGCACTGCCAAATGGAAACTCAAAATTGCGACTTTTACTCTTAACCTACAAAGTGAGGGACCTTAAAAAAAGATATATCAATAGATTTGGGTTTTTACAAGTTGAGCTAACAACTGATATTAGACAACCTTACCGAGTATTTGAACAGCTTCGTTACTTAGCTGCACATACTCCTGGTACAGGTCCTTCATCTTTTTCCCTGACTGGTCACGCCAGCCACGCCATGCGTCGGACAGATTCTGGCAGTCTCTGGAGGAGCGCATCAGCTCGGCCAGACCTGGGGTGTGATTACGATTAAATTGAATTTAATGAGTATCTCGTTAAATTGAGTATTCGCATTATATTGGGTGTTCTTGTTTAATCCAGTATTCATGGAAAACTTAGTATTTACAAACTGAGTATTCGCGTTTGATCTAGTATTCGTGTAAAATGCAGTATTAATGTTAAATTGAGTAATCGTCTTTGATCCGGTATTCATATAAAATTTAGTATTCATTTTAAATTGAGTATTCATGTTTGATCTAATATTCATGTAAATTTTGGTATTCGCGTTAAATTGAGTATTCGTTTTTTATCCAGTATTCATATACATATTAGAATTTACGTTAAAATGAGTATTCGAGTTTATCTAGTATCCATGTAAATTTGGTATTTACGTTAATATTATTAATGTAAAATGTAGCATTCGTGTTCAATTCCTATTCACTTTTTGTCTGACATTCATTTAAAATATAGTAATTAGTTTAAATGCGGTATTCATTTTTTTAAATGGTACTCGATTTAATTTAAATATCCATGAATTATTTGATATTCACTTTAGAGTTAGTATTCAGTTTGACTTTGCTGTTCTTATTGAATTTAGGATTCGATAAGATGTAAGTTAAACGAACAACTTCCAAATCTATGTCCAATAATGGAATGTTCATATGACTCTGTGTGATTTATCGTACCTGGTTCCAACTTGAGGCAATCTCCGGATGGATTCATACACACTTCTGCTTTTGAATAAATCTGTTCCATCTCGGATATAACAGTTTGGAGCTGTTTGAAAATATAAAAACATGTCTGAATTGGTTAGAAAATATGTTTAAAATACTCGAGATAAGATAAGATAAGATAAAATAATGAATATATGTTTTGTTATATTTCAGAAAGTTTGGCTTGGACAAGAATTCACGAAATAAAAAAAAAATACGCTGTCAAAAATTTTTAAATTCTTTTGAATCCGAGAAAAATTAACAAAATCTTAATATCATGTAAAAAGAAACAATACAAGACAATTAAATAAAATTAAAATATAAAATATTATATAATAGTATAACTATTTTAGCCAAGGTTCTTATTTTTGAAGAACGACATATTATCGTGATAGTATTAATTATTATTGATATATTTCTTTTAATGATGACTATTCGAATAAACCATATGTCTTTATGCTTGATATTCTAGATGTAGAAAAGAATCCATCTATGTAACTTATACCCTTCGACTTGAAATAATCGAATCCTAAGTAAATCTTAAGTACGCCAGGCATTCTGAATGTGGGCAAGTACCGATAATAATTATGTTCTTTGAATAAAAACCAGTCCAATTACCCTAGTTAAAAAAATGATAAATGTTCGCACAATGCTTTCTATTTTTTATATGTTCATTGTCACGCGAGTTAAATTGAAGAAATCAACTAGTTCTTTCTTTGCTAATCTATTTTAAGATTCTTTTAAGCGCTCGATAGAAAGCTGTGAATTGTCGCATTACAAGTGCATTGTCTTGAAGGATTTGTAAGGTACTCAGTTTTTGTTTTTGTTTTTTTATATATATATTCTATAATTGATTTCGACTTTACATTGTTTTCACTGTTATCTTCATAAATATTTCTTTTAAATGCTCATTTAAAGGCTACTTATACAAATTCATGTAAAAAAAAATTAAAGTGGCAAATGCAGCACTTTTTAAAGGTAATATCCATTCTTCAGATTAAAACATTTAGTCTAGTTTTGAATTTTCCTTGATTAGTCAAATATACTTTATTTAAACGCCTGTGTATTTATTACCCTCTTGAGCTTTGTTTTGTTAGTTTGCGCGCTTGTGCCGATGTCTGCTATTTTGGTCAGCTGCCGCCTTTGGTCAAAAGTCAGTTGTAGAGAGTTGTTCTTTAAAAACACCAGGGCCTGTTTTTCATTTTTCTGCGAGAATTTGGCCAGTTCTAAACTAGCTTTTCCCTTCGTGATATGCGAATGAGAAAAAATAAAGAGCTCGTGTCGGTAGTAGTAGTACTATACTAGTAGTAGTAGTAGTAGTAGTAGTAGTAGTAGTAGTAGTAGTAGTAGTAGTAGTAGTAGTAGTAGTAGTAGTAGTAGTAGTAGTAGTAGTAGTAGTAGTAGTAGTAGTAGTAGTAGTAGTTGTAGTAGTAGTAGTAGTAGTAGTAGTAGTAGTTGTAGTAGTAGTAGTAGTAGTAGTAGTAGTAGTAGTAGTAGTAGTAGTAGTAGTAGTAGTAGTAGTAGTAGTAGTAGTAGTAGTAGTAGTAGTAGTAGTAGTAGTAGTAGTAGTAGTAGTAGTAGTAGTAGCAGTAGCAGTAGCAGTAGTAGTAGTAGTAGTAGTAGTAGTAGTAGTAGTAGTAGTAGTAGTAGTAGTAGTAGTAGTAGTAGTAGTAGTAGTAGTAGTAGTAGTAGTAGTAGTAGTAGTAGTAGTAGTAGTAGTAGTAGTAGTAGTAGTAGTAGTAGTAGTAGTAGTAGTAGTAGTAGTAGTAGTAGTAGTAGTAGTAGTAGTAGTAGTAGTAGTAGTAGTAGTAAAGGTAGTTTTAATAGTCATGATTAAAGTTGCAGTGAGTTGAAATTTAGACCCATAATCATTTTCTATTTAAAAAATTAAAGACATAAATAGCCAGGACGACGTTTTTTTTTAAAGAAGAAAGTGATGTTAAAAAAAATCAACAAGTTACTACGAGAATCAAGTAAGTGTCGATGTTAATAAACGACTTCATCTCAATGTCTTTGCCAAATGTTTCAATTGTTATTTATATATTGATCAATTTCCTTTTTTCCTTCGTAGAATAAAGTATTAAGAAAAAAATAATTTTGAAAACTTTACACTAGGTCACATACTTTGATAAGAAATTACGTTTTTGTGATCATACTGTATGTTCGTAAATAATTGATGCCTTTTTCAACATTTTATTTTCAAATGTATGTTTTTCTTTGTAGATCCATCCATCCAATCATCTTTGTATCAATGTATCTATTTATCTACCTGTCGATTCATCAATTTATTGATCAAACTATATGTTTACCTTTTATTAATCTCCCTCTATCCATCCATCCGATTCTTTTTTCTTTTTAATCTCCATCTCTTTCCCTCTTCCTTATTAAATCTGTGTCTGTCTTTTCTGCCTCTCTCGCTCGCTCTCTCTCTCTCCTTCTATCTATCTATCTTTCTCTCTCTCACTCTTTCTCTCTTTATATCTCTATTTAACTGTAGAATATCATGAAAAAAGAAGCACCAATTAAAATAGTAATGTTATTTGTCTACAATGCCCAAACTAATTTAGACAAAATCTTGGACTTACATAAGCTGCCTTGTCATCATCACTGATATTCGTCTTTTGTAGTCAGGCAGCTCCGGTCTAGATATGCCACTGTATATGCCTTTCTGTCTATCTATATATCTATATTTCCTTCTTTTTTATATATGTATCTCTAACTCTCTCTCTCTCTCTCTCTCTCTATCTCTGTCGCTCTCTCTGTCTCTCTCTCTCGCTCGCTACGTGCTTATGTTTCTTTCTCTCTCTTCCTCTTGCTCTCTTTTCCATTTAATATCTTTTTCTTCTCCTGTCGCTCTTTCATATTTTCTCTATTTCTCTATCATCCCATTCTCTTACTATCTCCATCTCTTACCCTATGTCTATCTGTATCTATCTATCTATCTATAAACATATATATATATATATATATATATATATATATATATATATATATATATATATATATATATATATATATATATATATATATATCGTTACCTTTAAAAAAAAACAACCTTGCATCAACAACATCAAACATAAAACAATTTCAAGAAAAAAAATATTGTCTTTCGTCTATCATTCCCATTATCAGCGTCAACTTACAAAAGCTGCCGTGTTTTCATCTGTGATGTTTGTCTTTTGTTGCCAGGCAGCCTCGGCCACCATGTTCCACCTTGGTAGCGTTTCTCTCTCATACCTCTCCAGGAATTGAGCTGGCGTCTCACCCTCTGAGCCGCCATCCTTGACACCGAGTCCTATGAGGATGGCCGATACAGCAATGAACGCTCTAAGTAGTGTCTGCATTTCTGAAGAAGGTGAAGGAGATTTTTTTTTCTTTTTTTTTTTTTAGATTTTCTCAGACCTTGCAATATTGATAGGACGGGAAAAAATGTCATGTTAGAAACAATGAGTGGTTAAACTAGTGTATGGAAATTTTAAATGTTAAATTATAGCTTATTGTGATTATAATAGATCTAGTAAAAACTTTAATCATTTTTGGAAAGATGACGTAGATTTTTTGTTTGCACTTCTTTGAGCCCTTTCAACATTAATACGTATAAAAAAGTAAAACTAACTTTTGTTGCATGAAATAGTTTCCTTTGGAAGGAAGGGAAAAATGTTTTTTCTAGGTTTTTTCGAACCGTACAATATGAATAGGGAGAAAATGTGCTATATATTGGGCGCTTGAAATATTGTACGTATAGCCAGGGAAAGATAAAATCGTTTTTTGTTTTTTTTTAATTTAAGATTTGTTCACACCTTGTATCATTAATAGAGAGAAAAAGCATGAAGTCATGCGTATTTCTAAACAATCTGAGACCCACAAGGGACCAATAATTTTCGCCACCCATGAAGCTCTTTTCCAATGCATCATCACTTTGTGACCCTATTCAAAACAAAATAGCTCGTAATAAATGTTTATTTTTTTTATATATTTTACCAATAGATTTGAATCACTCTTACTGTTAATGGCACAAAAAAGAAAAAAAATGCTTTGTTTAGAACCAGTGCTTAAAAGTTGTTCCGTTGAGTGATATCAAAATGTTTGTCTCTTTTTGGAGTTAATTATAATGGAAGGACCTAAATTGTTTTGATAGGCATTCTAGAATAGTTTGAAATCCACCCCGTTAGACATTGAATAAAAATACAATTGAGCAATTTATAATTGTAATCCTATAAAGCATGCAGTGTCATACAGACCCCAGTCAAACTAAACCAGCAGCCAGGAAATGAAGCAGAGCGGCGAAACCTTCGGCTCTTTGAAAGGGAATTTAGAGCATAAAAATAAGCGTTTTAAAAGAAATCTTTAAATATACCGGGAAAGCTCAGAAATAACTGATTTCCGAATAATGTAAAAAAAGACGGATGAAAGCTTCTCTTATGCATTTTCCAAATGAGAACAAATAACTAATTTTTGAAATCCAAATCTATTTACATATTCTTTTTTCTAAAATTCATTATCATAATTGTAGGTTTGAATATTGTGCGGCAAAGGGTTTCTGCTGAGCAGTGCACTTTTATGCACTTAATGCGAAAATTCACAGCTTTCAAATAAGCGTTTAAACATATCAAAAAATAAACAATTGGTTAAGTACTGAACAAATCGATTTTCTTTCTTGTATACGGTATATAATATTTACACATAAGCAGTCAGAAGTGTAAAAAAGATACAACAAACTATAAAAGTCTAACTAAAACATGAGCTTAAAAGTATACGTATTTTATATTTACCGTAAACGAAGAATTTATCCATGCCAGATGCTTCCATATAAAACAAAATTAGGTCGGAACATAGCCACAGGAATATCAACGTAGATTGAAATTGTGTACAAGTGTATTTCAACCACGTTCTAGTTTAAAAAAATGTCAATGTCACACAAGCAATGTCACAAATTATATAAATGTCACTTGGAACTCTTCCTCGCGGGTTTAAGCATGACAATACCGAAAGTTCAGTTTGGGACAAAATCTCCTGCTTGACGAGGGCTGAAGTTTAAAAAGCAAAATCTAAGAACTTAGATCGGGGAAAGCAAAGGTAAAGCATTTTTTTAAACAACAGAAACGCAAGTGGGCAAGGAGTAAAAAAGAGAAAGATAGAGAGGGAGGAAGAAAAAAAAAGGGGGAAACAGCACATTGAGAGGTGGGGAAAAAAAGAAGGAAAGACTTAAGAAACTTTAAAGATACATTATATGTTAAAAGTGCAAAAAGAGAGAGGGATAGAGATAGACAGACAGACAGAGACAGAGACAGAGACAGAAAGAAAGAGAGAGAGAGAGAGAGAGAGAGAGAGAGAGAGAGAGAGAGAGAGAGAGTACAATAGAGGAGACAACCAGAAATTAAGAGGCGAATATTGTCAATTGTTTGATTAATAGGTCCCTCTTTCTCCCCAAACAAAAGTTTATGGCAAAAGTAATCAGTTCCGAAGTAACCTACCGACTGTGTTGCGTTCAAACCCGCAAGGAATGTCCCTGCAAGGTTTAAGAAGAATGTTTAACTTCACAAACACTGGTCTCGAGAAGTTGTGAAAGAATCAAAGAAGAGAGAGGGAGAAGAATTTTAAAGTGAAGGTATAGTGGTAAGAAAATACCTTAAGAAGAGACGTTTGAGAAAGATACTGATCGATGGGAAGACGGGCAAACAGAGAACAGGAACAGAAAAACGTTCTTAAGAGAGAGAGAGAGAGAGAGAGAGAGAGAGAGAGAGAGAGAGAGAGAGAGACAGAGAGAGAGACAGAGAGAGAGACAGACAGACAGAGAGCGAGAGAAAGAGAGAGAGACAGAGAGACAGACAGAGAGAGAGAGAGAGAGAGAGAGAGAGAGAGAAGAGAGAGAGATAATGCGATGCAATAAGGAGTCAGAATTATGAGAAAAAACTAGTGAGAGATAAACAGCACAGAGACACAAGATAGATGGAGAGGGTATACGGAGAAAGTCATGGCAAACAATGAGAGAGAATTAGAGAGAAGGGGAAAAAACCAACAGCGATAGACAGATCGAGTAAGAGGCAGTTAAAGACAAAGAGACTGAAAGAAAGGGACATTGATAAACCGAGAGGGTGAGATAGAGACTGTTTTGTAATCATGACTCTTAGAGAACACTATCGAAAGATTAAGGTTAAAAACGTCAGGGTGTGACCTAAGATGCAGTTATTCGGCATTCCCGTTTTAAAATTATATATATATATATATATATATATATATATATATATATATATTAAATTTGCTTTACGGAAATTCGTTAGAATAGCAGATTTAGTTTGTAAATTCCAAATTGGTTTAAACATTAACCACTATTTAAATGTAAAAGACTGTGCGGAAAAAGGCAGAGAACTTTTATGCACTTAATGCGAAAAAATAATTTAGTTTCCAATAATCGTTTAAAAGGATCTTAAAATAAATTTTAAAAGTACAGAATGTGTCGATTGGCTGTGTTTGACTTACCTGATAACGTACATTTAAAAGTAAAAATGTATTTATTAATATATTTGGATTTTACAAAATTTAGCTTGTTTTAACTATTCCTAAAAAAAAAAATATAGACAAAATTTAATGCTACTTGAAATCACCGTGATGTTGATTCTAAAATTGTCAACTATATTTTCTGAGACCAGAGCTAACGATTGAGTTGATGTAAAAAAAAATCCTAGTCCTGTCTAGATCGAGAATCTACTTCTTATCAGACAAAGGACTGACATGTGTGTTGCGGTCTCCGTCCGTAAGAGAAAATAGACTCTTAGTTATGTAGCGGTCGCTATTTTTATCAGAAACAGTACTGATATAGTTTCCGTCTTGTTTTCTAATCCTACCTTTCCACTATTGAAAGAGACTGTCTCGAGTTATTTCCCTTTCTCGTAATAGAGTAAGCCAGCATAATAAATGTGTCTGTTGTCAGCAACATATGTTTTAGAATATCTTCATGTCTTAGGCGGAAAGGGGAAGGGAGAGGGGAAGAAGTGTGGTTGAAAAAGATGTAATATAAAGCATATCTATTGGTAGTAAAGTAAGAAGTTGATACTTTAGAATTCTTGCATGTTTTAGGTGAAAACAGGAAGGGGGAAGGGAAGGAAAAGGGAGAAAGGGTTTGGTTCAAATATATAGTGTAGAGGATCTCCATTTGAAGTTAAGTTAGAAGTTAATGTTTTAGCATGGTTGCATGTCTTATGTGAAGAGGGAGAGCGGGAGGAAGAGGGAGGAGTGTGGTTGAAAGACACAATTATACTGTAAAGGATATCCATAAGTCGTAAAGTCAGGAGTTAATTTTTCTGAATGCTTGCAATCTCTTTGGTAAAAAAGGAGGGAATATGGTTAAGAAACCCCTCTGATTTAAGAGAAGTAAACTTTCGATAGTGATAGCTACAAATTTTGTCATGTTTGAAGAAGATTTATTTTGGAACAACAGCTATAGAACTGTGTTGTTGATCCAGTCGAAAAGATAAATATGTAATGCAATTTTGATTCCATATTTTGTTTTCCTCTTTTTTCTAATCTGTTTGTTTTCCTAATAGCTAGCCCGAAACGAACAAAAAATCTGAGGTTTTAAACTATCTTTACCTTATTCGTATCTGTTACTGTGCTAGTAGAAAGTGGAACGTGTATCTAAAAAAATGAAAGATTAAAACTTTTCATAGTTAATTTTTCCTGTTCATCTAAATTTAAAGAAAAGTGTGACGCCATCGTTTGTTTTGAATGTTATCAGGACGATTTGATAGAAATTAGACTTTTGTAAATTCTGAGTCTTAACTTGATCAGACTACTCTAAGTCTTAAATGCCTTGTAATACATCTAGATCAGAAGCAACCCACGGCTCCTGAGCTGCATGCGGCTCTTCAATCACTCTCACTCGGCTCCCTGGAGCTTTTGGGTATCTAATTAAAACGGAATTTTTTAGTTGTTAAATCTTCTAAGATATAAATTAAATTCATTTAAAAAATTTGGCCATTAATATATGCAGCGTTATTCAATCTTAAATTCCCAAATAGGTTGTGGCTCCAAATAGCTCCTTTGGTGATACAGACTCTTGACCCTTAAACCTAGGGCTTTCTGCTAAAGAGAGGCCATAAACCATTTTTTAAACCATACCTTTTTTTTAAAACAAATAACTAAATTGACGTCATTATTTTGATTCTCACATACAAACTAGATCAATGCTGGTTCAAGTCTTCATCACCTTTCAATATACCTTGAGCTATCTTGCTACAGAGAGAACATACACCACATAATTTTTTGTTTAGATCCAGTAAATAAGCGACGTTCAGCGAAATTAGCATCTTAACCATTTGTCCATATTTATTTCTCACATCGCCCAATTATACTACGCCAATACTGCTCTAAGTCTTGAATGTCCTATAATACACCTAGAACGGTCTTAGAGTAGAGAAACCATAATCAAATTGTTCACATCCAGTAGATATCCTTCGTTTTAAGAATTAAAATCAAAACATTTTTCGCTCTTCAATTGTAATGTATATTGTTAATACATAACGTTTAATAATGATTCATTAAATGAGTATTTTTACAAGCCCATTCAAGTACTGTGACCTCAAGGCTTTCGTTTCATAGTAACTGCTTAATTTAAGTCTTTATAAATATTATTCTAGAGATTAATACCTCTTATATCAAAGAAAGAAAATAGTAATTCAAGACGACTAATTATTAATCAACCAAGGAAAAATGGTTAATTTTAAAGGATTCATGTGCATCCTTTAAAATTCCTTTCAATCGTTTCACTACTACTTTTTTCGAGTCAAGTAATGTTATTTTATGACAATTCCTAAAACCAAACATAACTACCGAATATAAACAATGTAAAAATAATAATAGAAATAATAATAATAATAATAATAATAATAATAATAATAATAATAATAATAATAATAATAATAATAATAATAATAATAATAATAATAATAATAATAATAATAATAATAATAATAGAAGACGAATGAGAAGTAGAAGATGAATAAGGGAAATCATTTTTTTTCGTCACTAACCTAGGCTATTCAATGGTCCGCCTAACCTTTAAAAAAGTACTATTGGTTAAAGCAAAAGAGCCAAAAAGCGCACTGCCTAACAGAAATTTTTTTGTGTTTCTTTTGACATTACAAAGAGCGCAGGGAAAAAAAAAACAAAGTTAGTTTAGGATCTATTTTTTTTTAACAAACTATTAATACTTATACATCAAGCTTATTTTTGCGCACCACAGAAGAAGTTTTAAAACATTTTATATAATAAACATAATTTCCGTTCTTCTATAATATGGTTACACTTACAGGGTAATGAAGACAAACAGATGTCCCAACTTAGCAAATGCGCCACTTTTTTCACTCCTTTCGTTTCTGCGATTTGTAAAGTAGCCCTCTATATTATTTTAATTAGGTCACAAACAAACTTCCTCTCCATGAAAACAAGCATAATATTCCATCGGTCACGATTGTGCGGCTCCTATTGGTTGGTTAATTTTCCACTGAGATTTAGGTCAACACTATATTTTTGCTTTACAATAGACACCAGTGGAGAAACTCTGACAGTTTTAACTCAATTACGACCTAATATTGATGCTTGTTCGCTAAAGATTGAGGCCTCAGGGGATTACATAAAGCACCACATTCCATATTTATAATTGTTGAAAAAATGAATATGAGGCATACATAAAATTACCCTGTAAATGTATTTAAATAAAGTACAATGTACTTTCTATAGAACCTAAATATAGCTAGACACCTAGATCTAGTACGTTCTATTAAAATGCCATAAATAGTGACTGTGGAGCCGTTTAGTTTATTTGAACAGTTAGATTTACGACATACTTTCTTAACACTGTGAAGCAGTATAATTATTTGGCAAAGACTTTCTAATCCATGATAAATTTGTCCTATGCATTGGGTGCACATATCGTATATCCAGCCCATGACAGATCAATCACCTAGTTTTGGGTTCTAAATATTCCAAGTCGCGCAGCTTTTTTAAAAGCGCCAAAGATTTACTATCTTTTACTGTAAGAAAAAAGGGGAAAAATTGTTCTGAACCTCGAAAAATGTTTGCAACAATAGGAAAACGAAACAAAATATATATATTTTTTTTTAATAAATTTTCAGAAATGTGCAATTTTGATGACATTAATATAATTATCCAAGTTAAAGGAAAAATATACAAAAAATTACTATTACATAATACTATTCCATCAGAACACTATTGTTTACAACAAAGGAGAAATAAAGTTTGCTCCTTCTTTGACCAAAATAATTATGGCTTCACCGGAAAATTAGTAAAATGCCCTTAAAGTGATGGGGTGCCTGTCCATTCTTGTATATAATCAATATTTT
>JAWDGP010002719.1:217500-257678 GCA_033675545.1 Elysia crispata | reverse complement strand
GGTGCCTGGCGATACCAGCAGACAGGTGTCTAGTCTCTGGGACACCTCATGAATAATGGAAGAATCTGTGTTCGGGTCAGTTGTCGGTCTAGCTTGCACTGTGTTATTAGATATTTTGAAGAAGAAATTAAACAAAATAGTCTCACCAGAGGTTGACACAACAAGCTCACTTATAAAGAGAAAATATAGAGGCCATTTGATGAGAGGAGAAAAACTGAACATCTTGTGACAAATACATTGAGAACTGAACACAAAATTGTTTACCGAACTTTTTAAAACCGGCAGACACTAGTGGTGTATGGCAGGAGCATTTTCCTTTCCTCACGCTCCCCCCCCCCCCGCGCCCCACCTTAGATTTATTCTACATCTAGCCCCACTTTGGATTTCCTATCGATCTCAATACAAGTAATCGACTAGATGCGAGGCCTGGACAATTTTAAAGTAAGTTCAATAGAAACTGGAGGCATCAGAAATGTGGTTCCTTAGGAGAAAGCTACAAATTTAATGGACTGCAAAGAAATCAAACTAAACAGTGCTACGAGAAACTGACACACAATCACCCATAAATAGAATACGTAAAGGCTGGACTATCTTTTTTAGGTCATGTGATGAGAAGAGAGAAACTGGGCCATGTGACAACTGGACTGATTCTAAGGAAAAAGGCAGCAAGAGAAACAGAGAGAAAAGATGTTGCATAGACTAACAAAGAAGTTAATGTAAAATGAGTGACTGATGCACTAAAAGCGACGAGGGATAGAAATGTGTGGAAGGTCATGATCGCCTATTCTAAAGAACAGGGCACCTAATATATTGATGAAGAGAATTTTCATGAATCATATGGAATGGCTTGTTGCTAAAAAAAAAATAAAAAAAAAACACCAACAAAAACAGGAATATTCAAAAAATTGTAAGGTATCTGTAAGCAATAAAACATTATATTGTCTTCGATGTATGAATGTAGATGGATACCGGATTGCTATATATTGCGCCACATAAAATTTTGTATAGACAACCACTGCCATAAATACAGCACAGATTGCAAATATTACATCACACTCCTGTCCTACAACATTTCAAAGCTGAAACGTATAAAGGACTTAAATTATAAATGAGGAAAAAAAAACGAAAAGAAAACAACAAGGGAATTTATTCATGATTGAGTGCGAGGACTGCCTAGGCGTTGATGAAGCCTTATTATGTCTCTCCTACTATGCCTTCTGTCTTGTCCATTATGTTCATTTTGTTTGCCTCTTCCTGTTTGTATCTTGTTGACGCCGACATTGGCCAAAATTGAATGCTCTTTAGCCAGAGGTTTAGAGGGGTGTGCAGTTCTGTATTTATCAGCGAGAGAGCGAATGTCTTTAACTGATTTGGGAGATCTCTCTTTGAGAAACATCACAATATCGCTATGCAGGGATGTGTAGATTTGGTCTCGCAGTATTAAATCTCTTAGCTGTTCATAATTGCCTTTTTCAAGTCCTGATAATTTGACCCATCTGTCCATAACCATTTCTAAACGTGAGATAAATGCATCGGCGTCTTCGGATGATAAAGGGATAGCATTCCTGAATTTAGCATTGTACTGTAGTCAGAAGCTGTGCACAAAAATTTCTTGAGTAAGGCTTGCTTCAAACAGCTGTAGTTCTAATGTTCCAGTGAAAGTGTCTGCAAAACTCAAGTGATTCTCGAGTGAGAAGATTTGACAAAGCCAGAAAATAGCTCTATTTTAGGTACTTTCGATAGGAATTCGTGCGGCAAATCTTTTAATTTGGGTTTGGATGCCCGCGCCATCTCTATATCTGCATTGAACTTTGCCAATTGTAGCTAAGCTTGTCTCTTTTGTTCCTCTGCTTCTCTCCCCAGTCTTCTTTCTTCCCGTTCTCTTTCACTTTCTTCCCTCTCTCTTTTTCTTTCTCTTTTTTCCCTTTCCCTTTCTTCCCTGACGAACGTCTGCAGATCTATTCCACTGTAACCTAGATCTAGGTCTCGGCCCATTTTGATATTTTTTTCTGAAAGTTCTACCATACTGATTCTGATCTCCAATGTTTATGTTCAATTAAAATATGCGGGATAAATGAAAAGATGGAAAGAAAAAAACAACAAGAAAACAAAAAAAACAAACTTGCACTGCATAAGAGACCTTGTGGTTAATGTCAGTTCAGTGATTGCCAGTCTCTACTATTGTATATGTTTGCAATGTGAGCTCAATTTGACAAAATTTATAATGTGCAAACTTTATGGGTTAGGCGTTTAAACGTATGTACCATGAACCTAAACTGTCAATATCACCAATCCTAGAGAGCAAAAGTAATGAAAAGAAAATCGCTCCAGCAACGTGTCAAAATAGCCACATATATAGTTAAGTAAGACAAATACAAATACAAATACAAATAAGCCACACTGTTGGTAGGTGAGTTTAAAGCATCGTCTTTTTAATTCCACCATACTCGAGAAGAAATCAGTTTTGATCTAATTAAAGGCTTGAGATCATCGTGCTGTGAACGGGCTTTAAAAAATTAAAGGGAAAATATTTAGTTTATTGATTGTTTTAAGTATAAACAGTTCGTTGTTTTCTCCTTGATTTTTTTTTTAATTTCTTGTTCTTGCTTAATCACCTCTCTCTTCATCTAAATCTCTCCGTCTTCCTTCCTTTCTCTCTCTCTCTCTCTCTCTCTCTCTCTCTCTCTCTCTCTCTCTCTCTCTCTCTCTCTGGAATGAGTGCATATATCTTGGATACTGATGCGTTGTATCTCTTATCTTTCTTTCGACCTCATTCTATTTATCTCTAAGTCTAATCCCTCTCTCACTCTCTCTCTCTCTCTCTCTCTCTCTCTCTCTCTCTGTCTCTCTCTCTGTCTCTCTCTCTCTCTCTCTCTCTCTCTCTCTCTCTCTCTCTCTCTCTCTCTCTCTCTCTCTCTCTCTCTCTCTCTCTCTCTCTCTCTCTCTCTCTCTCTCTCGCTTGTTTAATGTTAACATTCAACAGTGAATCTCTCTTTGTCCCTAAAAGACTTACTCTCTTAATGTGTTAAGGATTCTCTCTCTCTCTCTCTCTCTCTCTCTCTCTCTCTCTCTCTCTCTCTCTCTCTCTCTCTCTCTCTCTCTCTCTCTCTCTCTCTCTCTCTCTCTCTCTCTCTCTCTCTCTCTCTCTCTCTCTCTCTCTCTCTCTCTCTCTCTCTCTCTCTTTCTCTTTCGCTTATCTTGGGGCTGTGGTGCTGGTTCAATAGTACCTCTAAATGACTAACAGTAATCATAGCATAATTATTATGAATGGTGATAACAATACATTTATAGGTCACAGGGATAGTAGTTACACAGTCTGTTCTTTCAGTAAAATAAACATGTGCTGATGTAGATTCTTAGTGTTCTGAGAATAATGTTGCTCGAGCTTCAGCTCTAAATCTGTGTCAACCGAATTTTCCCCTCTGAAAAATCTATTTTCCTTTCAATCGTTTCATGCTTCTACATATTACATAGGATTTTCTAAATTTTATTTCGAAAAAATTTGCGTGGACATAGTCTTTAAAACTGAACACAACGATTTATTCTCTCTGATATGATTTACTCGAATACACACCACAATTTCCGTCTGTACGGTTATTGGTCCACATTTTTACTAGGATTGCTGTTCGTTCAAATGAACAGTATCAGGAAAGCCGATTTTTTTCTTCATTATCAGAGTGATTCAGGAAATGAACCTTTTTCACTAAAGAAGAGCACCCTGTGTACTGGGGCAATAGCGTCGGACACGACATCCATAAGACCAGTTTTCGCTTTTTGACCCCAATATCGTAGCTGGGCAAGTTTGGGGTCTCGCCATTTCAGTTAGTCCGTGCCTGACGGAGGCTTATTTGGTATTCAGATATGGCCCGAGATCACCTTGTTCAATTTTTATACGGCCTGACGGGGACGTAAGACCTGCAATTGTGTTGTTGCATTGAAAGAAGCGTGTAGTTTTTTAACTATTGGAAGTCGAGCATTCTTAGCTAAGCACACTTTCGAGTTATCGCCTTTTTATGTGAAAAGAGCTGTCTCGGACTGCGCAGAAAAACTTTACACTCAGAACTGACTGTTATTAATCTACCGGCTGCTCTTTGATTTTCCGCTGTTTGTATCGAATCCATAAATTATTATGCAAAGCTTATTGTGTCACCCTCTTCTATCACCATCTTTTTCTGTTTATACCTCTGTCTGTCCTTATATTCTCTTGAACATGTATGTCCTGTGTAAGTTTATATGTATATGTTTGCCTGCCTGTCTCTTTCCCTCTATATATCTCTATGCGACTCTTTCGTTTGTTTTGACACTGTAGTTTCGCCCTATTTTCCGAATGCAAAGTGTCATTTCTCATTTTCGTTTATTAATGAACAGCTTTTATATATGAAGAGTTTCGCGTTGTTCGGGACAGAGAAAAACTATTATACAAAATATTTATCATTCATAATCTGTTTTTTTTTTTTTATTTGATACTAGTTGTAGTTTTGCGTTTAATTGGCACTTTTCGTTTTTTTTTTTTTGTTTTGCTTTTTGGTTTTTTTTTTCGAATAATTGTATTTGTTATCAGCGGAGAGATATCAGTATATAGTTTTCTTAGAGAACCTTAAAATACAAGAGTTATAGATTTTTGGACTGAAACGTTGATTTGGAACAGTGCACAGTTGTTTTGTGTATCATGTTCTTTATATTTTTAGATTTAATTTTCTGCGTTTTCTGTGAACATGTGCTTTGGCAAGTTAGATTTGATTTTGGGGGAACGAAAATCAACGAAGACTTTTTTTTTCAGTTTTTGAATTCTGTCAAACAAGATTTCTTCATACTATTTTTTTCCTTTCTGCTGTATTTCAGTATTTGACGGCCGATATCAAGCCAACATATCCTGGTTACTGCTTTGTAGTTTCTTGGTTTTTAAGTCCATTTACAGCAGATGGAAACTACTAATTTTTCTCTGTCATTGGGTTTTTGTCGAGTTGAATTAAAGTTCCAGTGGTTCACTTGTGCCTCGTGAGGTCTCTCATTTTGTGAGTTTAGAACTTCCCAGTCTGAGTCAGTTGCTGATCTCTGATTCTTCAAGAGTGTGCTCGTTTCTCAATAAAATAGTGGTTGGGTTTCGACGCCGTCCAGGGTAATGTTTACCCAGTAATGCTCAAAGCGTTTTCTTTTTCTGCTTTTTCTTTTCTTTTTATCTTTTTTTTGTTGGTGTGTATGTGTGTGGAAAGGAATTTAGGAATTTTTTTTTTTTTGGGGGGAGGGGGGGAGGAATGGGGGGTGTCGGGAAGGGGACATGGGTGTTCAGCCTGTACCTAGAACTTTTAAGTCAAAGACTAAATTCTGATACGTTAACGCCCATTACTTGAAGCAATTATGGACTTTATAGACTTAGCTATTTTTTTTTCGACAGTTTCATACCTTTTTAGGCAAAGAGCAAAACAAATAACAAAAGTAAATTAAATTTTAATTCTTTATAATCTGGGCGCATCCGTTGAAAGCTTCACCATTGTATTGGCGTTGCTCTTTTTTTTTTTTTTGCGCATGCTAACAGCACGTTACCAACCTACAGTTTCCTAACTGCGCGCCAACTTGTGCTGATACAATAGTGAACCTGTAAAATGCGCCCGTAAGTAAAAAAAAAATTACTTCAGTCTTGAGCTAAAGGAAATAATTATGTTTCCAATTTTTCAATTGGTGTATTAGTTGACAGCTGGGTGCGCAAATGAGGAGAGGGTGGAGGAGGGGTGAGAGAAAGAGATAGATAGATAGAGAGAGAGAGAGAGAGAGAGAGAGACAGAGACAGAGACAGAGAGAGACAGACAGAGACATAGACAGAGAGAGGCAGAGAGAGACACAGAGAGAGACAGAGAGAGACAGAGAGTGATAAAGGGAGGGGATGAAGAAGGGCTTAGAAGGCATTATCAAAAAAATCAAATCACTTTTATGATTCTTTTCAAAAAGTCACTTTCACTAGCTTTTCATCCTGCGAGTCCTAAGCGGATTGACTACAGCTATTCAGTTTTGTCCGATCTCACATTACTGTCGTAATTTCAATGTTTGGTTTCAACGTGACGTTGCTATTCTGTCGGCAAGTAGAATGATGTGTTAGTTCGTACATTTACGGAGTTATTCCTGCATTCCTTTGCGGTTTTTTTTTCTTTTCAGTTAAGCACATTTGTGTAGCGGTAGTAATTCGAGGTCTAATAACAAAGGTGAGAAAAGTCTGATGGTCCAGATTTAAGGCTTGAGGTATGAGCTGCCTCGCTCTTTGTGATTTCAATTTTGTGATGCTCTCGCCCTCAGCATTGATTCTATCATTGTTGCCTCCGTCATATCTTGTCTGGTATTCATAAACCGAAATAACTTTGGGTTGGGTGGGGAGGTGGTGGTGGATGTCATCATGTCAATTGGGATATCTCGGGACTTTACCAGCGGGCGCAGTCTAAGGAACTGTGGATTATCGAAGCGACTCTATAATCTGTGTGTGTGTGTGTTTTTCCAGTTAATTGAAACAAGTTATGTTCAACCTAGTTTCTCTTCCATGCCATTTTTCGCTCTATGTGAGAACAGGTAAATTTCTCGTATAACTAACTTACATCAGCCTTTTATCTAGACGAATTCCTTCTTCTCTCTGGTCACTCCAATAACATGGTAAAATGTGATTGGGAAATTCACTGCATTTTCTTTGGATCCATACTTTGGCGGCGCTTTTACTTCAGTATTAATAATATAAGAGAAATTAAAAACATTCCTAAATTTCACTGATTTTCAACTGGAATTTAATTTATATTGATGATGATTCTCCAAATGCCAGTACATGTCCAATTTATTGAACGATTCCATTATAAGGTCCGACTGGTTGAAATGACTAATTTTGATGATAAGTGGAATTAATATAAAACAAAGTATTCCGTAACAAAAATTGAAATCAGTTAATTGAATGTGAATTAAAATAATTCTGTTTCACCATTCATTTCGTGACGATGAGAATATTCTGTTCTTCTCTCTTGTATGTATGAGTGTATGTTTTTTCGATAGCCCAACTTGCAACATAGGTCTTATTTCTCTAGGTTTATTCAGAAACAGTATGATTTGTAAGTCACAACATGGATCCATTTTAAGCTCCTGAACCCAAAGACAATTTATCCCATCTTGCTAATTCTTGCAGGATTGGTAGTGAACGCTGTTAAGTGCAGGCAGTAACTTAGTCAATGAACTAAGACTGTACTTTGTATAGACTGCCATAGTGAGTGGAACCTGACTGTCTCCGAATGGCAATATGAAATTTTCCGTTGTATGTAAGAAAAACTACACTTGACGTTGATGCAATGCTCAAAGTGGCAAAAACTAATCTCTGTTGTAGAAAATTCTGCACGACAGAGCAGCTGTTATAAAGCCATAAGTCGATGAATCAATACATGAACAGATGTTTAACTTTTCTTTGGATGATCCTCCACAACACCAACAGTCGAGGTGCAGGATGGAATGACGTCCCAGTCAGGGTGGATCTTCCCGAGTGGACAGGTCGTGTTTAGACGCAGACTCTTCACAGTTTAATTTATGTTCATGGAATTTGTAAATGATAAGTAGATAAATCTGCTCGGCTATAATTTGCCCGATGGAGGCTTATCTGTTCTGCTTTATGCAGCCTGATAGAGGCTCATCTTTGGCATGCCAAAGGGAGCCTTATCTTTCAGTTTGCAGTGCCCGACGGAGGCTAATCTACTCACCCTTGAACTGACCAAAGTTACTCACGATTGTTTTCCCAGAGAAAGGTAATTTTTTAGCGTTTGTAATGCCCGACGTGGTCAATTTTGTCATGCTTGACAGAGGCTAATCCGTCTGTCTGTTCACCCCTCGACCGGCGCTCAATGCCGAGCTTCATGCTCTTGGCCGATGAGTCTTAGGCCTCATTCCTTCAGGTCAGCCCGACTCGGCGCACACTTGAGTCTAATATGAAAGAGTACATTAGACACATTGTTGAGGATGGGCTATATCAGACACTTTGTGGAGGATGGGCTATTTCAGACACTTTGTTGAGGATGGGCTATATCAGACACTTTGTTGAGGATGGGCTATATCAGACACTTTGTTGAGGATGGGCTATATCAGACACTTTGTTGAGGATGGGCTATATCAGACACTTTGTTGAGGATGGGCTATATCAAACCGAAACGAAAGACGAATCTGTAATACCGATATGGTCTCAAATTCAATTCTATATGTCAAATTAGTTGAGCTCTGCCTTGTCTGACGGGGACTCATTTATGTTTTATTAGTGTACTGCCAATCGGTTTGGTTTACCATCTCCATACAAATTGTATCTGTTAAGCTCTGTACTGACCGACAAGCTAACTAACTGAGCTCTTCACAGCCTGATATGGGGCTCAAGTTTGCCCTCCAGGGCTAGGCTATAACCTGCTCAGCTCTGTACTGCCTGATGAGGGCTCAGTTTGGCCATCCAGTAAGATCCTTTTCTGTTCAGCTCTTGATTGCACGATAGAGGCTCAATTTTGCCGTTTAAGAGATGCTTATCCGCCCAAATCTATTAACTTGACGGAAGCTTAATGTTTCCATCCCAGAACCCTCTTTGTCCCAGGGAGACTAATCTTTGCCTGAAGAGCGATTGATCTTTTTTGAGCCCGCGATAGATAAAACTCGTGTGAAAACTAAGTTAACTTTACCATTGGTTGACTTTGGGCCAAAAGGTTGGAATTGTTCGAGAATACAGTTGAAAACTCTGCTCTATCGGGTTAGTTCTAGGTTTGGAAAATTTGTTTTATTTACCATCAAGGTCTAGACAGAATGCGAACTAATGTACGTGATAGTCTTGATGGTAGTCAAGCTAGTTTTGCCCCATTCTTTTGTTAACATTTTAATCTGCTCCGAAAAAGTGTGTATAGGAGCGGGCGGAAGAGGTGGGGAGGGGAAGGGTGCGGACAAAGACTGGAGTTGCTCAAATCCCGTAAACCTTTCACGCAGTTTTCTCCTCTACTTGCATCGCCAAAAAACCTGTAGAAAAGTTTAAATTGTGAGATCGAGTAAGGCAATTATATCATCGCTTTTATTAACAGTATCCACCCTGAGGGGCTAAAAAATCAGATATGTTTCAATATTTCAAATTCACCTGTTAACCTACCTCAGAGCACATTTCAAACAATGCTTTCGCAGTAAAGGCCAGCGATAGATTCAAAGCAGAAAGGATTTTCGTTTGTTGACCCCCACCCACCCAAACCATCGTTGGATGGGTTTGAGGCCTTGCCCTTCGAGTTCCTCCATGCCTAACGGAGCCTTGGTTTACATGCAGGCAAGGCTTGAGATCACCTTGTTCAATATTCCTGCGGTCTAGCGGGGACTTAAGACCTGTAATCGTGCTGCAACATCCAGAGGAACGAGCTGTCTTTTTTTAACTCTTGGAACTTTAATCCTATTTAAACACACTTAAGAGTTATCGTCTTTTACCGCAGTAGAGCTGTCTCGCACGGCAGAGACACATGTAGTTACACTCAGAACTGCATGTTATGTAGCTACATGCTGCTCTTTAATCTTCCGCTGTTTAAATCGAATCCGTCAATTATTATTTTGTAAAGTAAATTGCTTCATCCTCTTCTAAACTGTCGCACAGTGTACAGGAACTGTTATCGTCCTCCATTTTTTGCCTGTTTCTATACCTGTCTTTGTCTTCTCTTGTCTCTCTCTCTCTCTCTCTCTCTCTCTCTCTCTCTCTCTCTCTCTCTCTCTCTCTCTCTCTCTCTCTCTCTCTCTCTCTCTCTCTCTCTCTCTCTCTCTCTCTCTCTCTCTCTCTCTCTCTCTCTCTCTCTCTCTCTCTCTCTCTCTCTCTCTCTCTCTCTCTCTCTCTCTCCGTATGTGAGTCAATACATTTTTTATGTCTGCCTGTCTGTCTCTTTTCCTCGGTCAGAACGTATACATAACCATTTTCGAGAGGGTTATGTATTCTGAACAATGAAAATATCGCTCGCTCCTATGCGGTTTTCCTATCTTCCCAATTGTAGTTTTGCGGTCTCTAATAAATTTAATGCAGCAGTATTTTTTCATAATTATTTAAAAGACATCGTTTTTCCCCCCCGAACTATAATGTACAGTTTGTGACCGACGGAGAGAATTTTGCTGTCAACACATAGTTTTCGTGACGAACCTGGAAATGTGAGTGCTTTAAAGGTTTGTGGATTGAAGCTTTGATTTGAGGTACATGTATATGTTAATTGTATATATTTTTATATTTTTAAATTTATCTACTTTCTCCTTGAAATGTACTTTGGGAATGCAGTTTGACTTTGGATTTTATTTTTGGAGCAAACATTGGAAGTTTTTGTATTCTGTCAAACAAGGTTTCTTCATATCGGTTTTTTCTTTCAGCTGTTTATCAGCTTTTGGCGACCAATCTTGTTAAGCCAACATATCGTGGGTTCTGTTACTTGGTGTTTCTAGTTTTTCAGCCTCTTTTACAGCGGATCGAAACTTTTTTTTTTTTTGTCTTGGGATCGTTCGAGTTAAATCATTCAAATTTGAGTCAGTCACAAGAGTTTGTTGAGAACACCATTCTTGTGAGTTTCGATCTTCTCAGTCTGTAACTTGATGATCTCTGATTCTTCCAAAATGGCCTCTTTTTGCCATAAATTAGTGTTTGAAACCGAAACTGTGTGAAATACTTTTACCCGTTTGTGTTTTTAATGTTTCTTTTACCTTTTTTGGGGTATGCGAGGGGGGAGAGAGAGAGAGGAAGAGAGAGAGAGAGAGAGAGATAGGAGGGGGGTGAAGCCTTCACCTAGAACTTTTTAGTCAAAGGCTAAATTTTGATGTCTGTACGCCCAATATTTGAGACAATTATCGACTTTTTAAAGCTGAGAACAAAAAATATAAATCTTTAATCAACTTTGCTCATTTGTTATAAGTTAAGTTTAAATAAAAGGTCATAAATCACTGCGATGTGGTGGGGCTTAAATCAAAGAACAAGCAAATAAAAAGCTATTTTGTTTCCATCTGTCTCGACCAATGGGTTCTCAAACTGCCATCACATTGGATTCTACTTATTTTATCCATTATTCTGTTGCACCAAATGAACGCCCAAACAATTTGAGCATCGGTTGAAATATTGCGCCATGGTTTTCGACGCAAATAACATTTCGTCCTTCTTTCTGGTGTGTATGTGCACATTTTTTTTTTCGATATCCCAATTTGTAGCATATGTGTACAAGTTACACTTTTGCACTTACATTTATCTTTTTCCTAATTGCGAACATTTTTATGAGCGGTCATGTCGATCGGTCGTCGATAGTTGATAGAAGACAAATATTGACTCAGACTGTTTATGTTGGCAAAAACAGGAATCTATACCATCCGAAAACTAATCAATACGGACTGATGCTTGTCCGTTATGTCTGTCATTTGCGGACTTCATTTTTTAGGTGACAATGAGATTCTAGTTTTAAGCCCGATTCTTGTACAGTAAAAGTCAGTTTTTTGTGATATAAACCAATCTACGAAGGTTTCACGCTCTGAGATAGGGAAGAAGGGAAGATTTTTTTTTTATTTATTTATTTATTTTTTTTTTTTTTTTTTTTTTTTTTTTGGGGGGGGGGGGGGGTGGTTGAAGATACATCATAATCTCCTCTATGGTGGCCAAAAGAGATTTAAATTTTTTTTTATTCGATTCGGTTCCATGCTTTTGTCTCCAATGATTGGTTCTTTAATCTAGAAAGCCACAATTAATTAAGCTCAATGAATGTTTTTACATCGAGGTTGTGTAGAAAAAAATCGAGTGTCACATTTTCGTCAACCTAGAATTTTTCAGAAACATGTGTAAGCTTGTAAATATAACCTCCATGTCAATGTCATGGTGTTGTATTTTTAGTAACCTGGTTTGAGATTATATGTTATTGCTGTCGTCAGAGACATTCATTAAGTGTTAGCGCGCGGGTTCGAGCCCCTCACCGTCAGTAGATGGGTTTGAAGCCTCAGATTATTTCCGTTCAAATTGACTGGGGTATTTGTTGATATGCACAAAACGCCTGTGTTTACCGTGGTATGTATCGGATAAATCAAACAACATACAAATAATTGAATTCCCTTTCTAAATGTTTTGCTTTTCTATGTCATTTCTTACCCCTTTTTTACTTTTAGTAAATTTTACTTTGTAATTTGTGGCGGAAAAAAAATGTATTAAAAATTGGTTACAAAATCGTTTTTTATAGAGTAACTCACCACAGACGTAGGGCTAACAATAATCCTTAGAATATGTTACATTCTTCTGGGCCTATATCATATGTTTTGTTGAATTCAGATGCTGTCTTTTATTGATACAACTTTCCTCAAAGGTGTATTCTCATGAAAATAGATAAATATTGTAATCCATGTCAATGGATATAAACTTTTTAAACGTGTGTTTGAGCTGAGAACTCAAATTGTTTGAATATGAATGTTTAACTATTGTTATCATTAAAACAACCAATGATTAAACTTGACATAATTTATTGTTCGGTATGTATTTTCAAATGCTAATTAAATTTTGTAAGTGGGCAGATGGCTGTGGGGTTAGAGTGACCGCTTGAAGTCAAAGAATCGTCTTGGCGGGTTCAAGTACCAAACTATACAAAGCGAGGTTAGGGCGCCATCTTTTAGTCCAGCCTCGCTCGACGAGAGCTAAAGTTTGGTATGAAAAAAGCCTGACTTTACGGCCCTGTGGAACACGTATATCATACAAAAAATATGCAAGCATGTTTTTTGTGGGGTTGAGTTTGGGGTCTCACGTTGCCAAATGTCCCATGGCTAGCGGGCTACTCCAGTATAATACAGGGCAATAATTATCACCCGCAGTGACAAGAGTTGTATGTATTTATATTTGCTCTGGTCAAAAATCATTAAAAGTATATACTTGTATACTCTGATAAGTCTTGAGAAAACCCGTCTTTGCGGGTTCGAGCTTCACACCTTTGGTTGGTGACTTTAAAGCCTCATCTTTTCAGTTCCGTCCTGCCCGATGGTGGCTTATGTTGGATCTGCAAGAAAACACTGAAACATCGTGTTATGGGCGTGCTATATTAATCAAGAATAAAAAACAAAACCAATCCAACTTGGTCTGAATTAGTCCGACGTCGCTATTTTGAACCTCGAGGAGAAACTTACAATCGGTTTATTTACCTTTCAGTTCTAAGACCAACGGCTTACAAATCCATAAAATGCTAAAATGTTTATTTAAAGATCAAAGATTTGTATAACCATTTCAAATGGTAAAAAAGTAATATTTGTTCTTTTTAAAATTGTTGTGTCGGGCTATTCACCGAGCCTGCTTGCAAAAAATGTTTATAATTTATAGAATTTGATAAACTGCTGCGTGATCCATTTTTATGACTCTAAATTCTGGAATAGCTTTTTTTTTACCACGATGAAACAAAACCTAAAATAATATGTATTTATGTGTGTTCATGCCTCATCATTTTGATATCCCATATTCCATGTCAATAATAATGTTTCATAATTTGCTTTTTATAAATATAATTATGCTACACGACTTTTTTTTTTTAACTAACATTTGTGGTGTTGAAGATTGGTAATATCCATTCTTAAATACTCAGTTTACCTATGAATTATGGGTGACAATGTTGCTCTAACGCTTGTTGGAGAAGAACCGAGACTTTTTAGTCTTGCTCTGCCTCTGACGGGAATTCCATTCAGGGATATGTTTAATGGCCGAAGATCATCGACTGGTCACGGACTATATCAAACATCGAACAAATTAGGTTTGATGCAAACTTTTCTTGAACTTGAATGAAAGTTTCATTCATATATATATATATATATATATATATATATATATATATATATATATATAATTATATACATGATCAGTACTTTATGCGACATTTAACTTACGTTTTTAGGTAATTCTGTGAATTTGTTTAAAATTGCACCACGCGGTATTCAAAGTGGATGCGGTCATATTTTTTTTTTTTTAAGATTATGAATCGTTATCAAAATGAAATGATTATCCTAATAACTTCATATTTGTTATGTTTTAGGCGCTTTCTTATGAACCTAACAGTGATTGATCAAGAGTTTCTTTGAAAATGCAAGAATTTTCCACACCTTTATAAAGCTTTTTCGTCTTAGAACTTTCCGTCTTTTGTGATGTTTGTTATTTTAAGCTACACCAACTTGGAATTCGTAATTTCTAAAATTCTGTGTTTTGTGAGGTATCAAGACGGAGTAGATCTATACAAACAACTGTAAGGAAGGGAAGACGTAGTTAGACATGTAGTGTTCGAGTTGGCTCAGTCGGTAGAGTGCTGGACTTGCGATAAGTCCCAGGTTCAACCCCTCTTCCCCTGGCTTGGTCGGTTCATCTCATCTTGAGATCAGATTCCATCTTATCAGCTCCATCGCGGGCCTGACGGAAAGCCACCATTGCCGATTAAGATAAAGTTAGAGGACGTAACCCTAATCGAAGTGGCATCAAGTTTCACATATTATTATGTAACCAATATATAGTTTTGAACAAGAAGTTCCCGAGATTAATGGATTATATAATGAAAACATCCAGTTGAAAGTTTGATGATTTCACATCCTGTTATAACCTGCAGATTACTTGTGATATCTTGATCTTTGATGTTATACCGAAGCTTTTTTCTGGGTTTTATAGTTTCTAGCTAATAGACACAATATGCAAAATACATACTTTAGATCAGTAATGTAATAGATTTGCATTGCATTCCTATCTATCGTGATACTGTTTGGAGGTCGAAGATGATATTGTTTTAATGTGATATCGTTACTTATATTATTATTACTATTATTATAACGATAATTATTTTTATCATTAAATTTATAAACATTAATGTCCATATTGCTATGATTATTATTACTATTACTATTACTATTATTATTAGTAATAATCGTCATCGTCAATCGTCATCGTCAATCGTCATCGTCAATCGTCATCGTCAATCGTCATCGTCAATCGTCATCGTCAATCGTCATCGTCATCGTCAATCGTCATCGTCAATCGTCAATCGTCAATCGTCATCGTCAATCGTCATCGTCAATCGTCAGTCGTCAGTCGTCAGTCGTCAGTCGTCAGTCGTCAGTCGTCAGTCGTCAGTCGTCGTCGTCGTCGTCGTCGTCGTCGTCGTCGTCGTCGTCGTCGTCGTCGTCGTCGTCGTCCTCGTCGTCGTCGTCGTCGTCGTCGTCGTCGTCGTCGTCGTCGTCGTCGTCGTCGTCGTCGTCGTCCTCCTCCTCCTCCTCCTCCTCCTCCTCCTCCTCCTCCTCCTCATCATCATCATCATCATCATCATCATCATCATCATCATCATCATCATCATCATCATCATCATCATCATCATCATCATTATTATTATTATTATTATTATTATTATTATTATTATTATTATTATTGTTGTTGTTGTTGTTGTTGTTGCTACTGCTGCTGCTGCTGCTGTTGTTGTTGTTATTATTTTATTGCTACAATTACTATAACCATTATTATTTCTATCATTGGTGTTTCTACGAGTGTAACACCATCATTGTATAATTATACTTTGGACGTATTTTTTAATAATTTAATGCGAAAAAGAAGCTTTTCAAAACAGCACTAAAACACATTCAATTCATCAGAGAAGGTATTGTAAGAGGTCTTAAATAGAAAAAAATGTAAATCAATGTTTGTTTTTTCGGTTAGAAGAGCAAATAATTGATAAACATCAAGATATCTTTAAAATACGTAATTGCCTTTTTTTCCTCGCACTCAATTTTACAAAATAAATTTCTTGTAATATAAATAAAAATCAGCGCATCTACAATAAATCCATGTGAGTTATGTGTTTCATGCCGTCATTGTTGGCTTAGTGACTGTATTTGACGTGTAAGAACCGCTTTTGTGAAATTTATCAAGAGTGAAGAATTCTTTACCTGTTATTAAAGCGAAGATGGTTTTGACGGGCGATTGGAATAAAATATAAAGTTTAACAACTGAACATTTTAGCTGGGCTTGGTGACGCTGGTACTGACCGAGTGGTGGTGTTGATTATAGAGATGTTGATGTGGATAATAATAAAGAACCAACTTAAAAGATATATACGGTGTCCAATAGTTTTAATAAGTTTTGGAAACAAAATAAGTAATTTTTTCATGTGATTCGGTCTTTGTCAATCAGGATTGCCACGCCTATTAATGACACAGACACTGAAAAAAAAACACGGTAGCGTTTCATTGATGGTTTATAGAAACTGTGGTCAGTATACGTTTTTGTTAGTGTGTTTTATGGGTGACATACAATCCTTCAACTATTAAAAAAAAATCTTTTACTGTTATCAGTATGATTCATATTTATCAACCTTAAATTCCTTGACTCGGCACAAAAAATCTTTCTACAGAACAAAATCCCCCTCCCCCCTCTTAACATAAAAAACTGAGTAGTCCTTGCTCAATCCAGTCCACTTCCAGTATCTCTAGTCAGGGTTTGTTCCTTAGAAGCTACGCCTTCACAATAACGTCTTAAACTAGCTGCTATCTTTAATCAAAACACCAAATCTTTCTTTAGGATCTTGCCGCTACAACTTAGTCTGCACATGACGGATTCGAGACTGTCTAAATATATAACTTTCTCGACGTTTTTTTTAAAAAAAGGTGCTGATGAAATTGAGCTACTCCTACCAGCTGGAGGACGGTATACATAAACTAAAGATAGTCCTAGATTATTTAACATTGCGGTATTGAAAACTTACAGCGATGGCTTAGTTCTCAAACTTTACTCTTGGTCATATTCCAATCTGGAAAAGATTTAGTAAAACAGTTTTGAAAAATGTTTAACAAATTATATATTGGAAATATTTATATTTAACTATGACAATCATGCAAACATCGGCGCCCCTTGAAGTGTATCAGGCTATAACTTAATAAGAGATATATAAATTATGTTTTTTGCCTAAAATGAAGGATCGTTTATAAATGCTTTGCTCGAATTTCGAAGCAAGACACAAAACGATCATTCTTAATTGTCATGGAGTAAGGGGTGATTTGAGTTAAGGACTGAAGAAAGATGGAAGAGAAATAAATTAAGAGATAGAGAAAAGAGAATCACTCAGACTAACAGATAAATATTTCAAATTAGAATTTTTCTAAAAGACATCTCCACAAATAAATTTAAGTTTTGTTCTTCACTGACAAAAACTCAACGTTACAAATTTCGATTTACCATATCGAAATTTGTAAGAAACATTTTATTGATATTTTAGCACTTATTTATTTCATGAGTGTAAAGAGTGTGAGATAATTTTAATAAAATTTACTGCTACAAAACTTTCATAACGATCGAAATTAAAACAATTTTTTTGGATCGAGAGCATACAATCTATCAAAGGTAAAGCAATGTATAAAAAAAGGGGAAAGACGGGACAAATAATTGTTTTCGTATTTTGATAATTTCTGGGGAAAACCCCGTATCTCTTGACGATTAGCTGAAACTTGAAAGATAAAAAAATAATATTTGCATTCACATGCATTTCAAATTACGTGGATCAACACAAATTGTCAGATAAGGAATATAACCATTAAAATAGTTTAGCAAAGGAGATGACCTTATAGGGAATGCAATTTTAGACAGAGTTATGTAATTATTTGAAACTGGACCATCAGAGAGAACAAGTCAATTACCTGAACTCTAGGCCTAGGGTGGTTTATCTTAAAGAAACTGAAAGCTAAAAAATAATTCGAAATATCTTTTTGTTAAGCTTGGCAACATTTCATTATAACCTATTCACTTATGAAAGCTATATAACGCTAGGTAGAAATCTATAATTAAAATTAAGAAACTGAGAATAGAAAAGTCCCGGAAGAGTGGTGTGAGTGATATGTGAGACCTTGATGTGAGACCTTGGACCATTTAAAACTGCTCAGATTAATTTACTTTGAAACTATGTATAGCTATCATGCTATCAAACAATACATTATAGGAAATCACACATTATAAAATGAAACTTAAAGGACACCCGATGTGGTGCAAAATGTTTTTTTTTTCTGTTTACTTAGTCACCTAAAATCCTTTTAAAAAAGTCTTCGTCTGCATATGGGTCCTAGGCCGACTTGAATTTGAAAACTAGACTCACCTCTGCATATATCTCCAACCAGCTGGTCCTTGATGGAGCTCAAGGCCTGCGCGTTTTCAGCTTGAAAAACACGAATTGGTGGGTAGGCGATGGTCTCGAGTTCTTCCTCGTCAGCCGAGGCTCCAACTCCAATGGTGTAGATCGTGACACCCTTCCTGGCAAGGCGAGCTAACATGGCCTGGTAATAGAATAGAGGAAGACATTTACATGGAGAGAGAAGACAGGTAGAAGAAGCAAAAATAACACTGATGTAGGATAACTTGGTAATTAGAAAAAACAAAACAAAAAGATGCCTATGTTTCTGTAAAGAGCATAATGCAAAGACTACAAAGGAACAGGCACATAACATAATAACTACGGGTCAAAACTGAACCAAAAAAGGGACAAAATTACTAATAACTTAACTTATATTTCGTTAGTAAGGACGCGCGCGTGTTTGTAAAGAGTATAATGCAACGGTTTAATAGGAACAGGAACATAGCATTAAAACTACGGGACAAACAACTAATATTTTAATGTATGACTGTTTCCTGTTGATAGCGGCATAGTTGGTAATTTTCTAAAGAAAAGGTCGTTGAAAGGTTATTCATAAAATTGGGAGAGCTTAGCATAAACGGTGCAAGCGATTGGTTGGGGGAGTGACAATGCGCAAAATGATTCAAGATTCATTGCAATGGCTAAAGATGGTGATGGCATAGGGCTGAACTCATTGACAAGGGGGTTAAATGAAGCTGGTGCCCATGTTTAGTAACAGAAATTGAAGCTAGTTTATTTGCAGAAATAAAAAAAAAATGTTTTGATTTGTTCCATTGTTTATGGTGAGATTAAAACAGGCAATATGTCTTGTTTTCATTGGTAGATGTAAAATTTATGGAAAAAGGCGATGACAATGTTTGAAATTATTACAGTTGTCAAAATTTTCTGTATACACATATATTAAAAGAAATATGCTTATACAAGTGTATATTTTATTTTTACAGTAACTGAGTATCCTTCTTTCTTTTCCTGTCTTCTCGCCATGAAAATAGCAGAGAGTGGGGAAAGACAGGAGGAGATAGAGGAAGAGGTAGTAAAGGCAGACAAAGAGAGAGAGAGAGAGGAAGAGAGAGAAGAAGTAGAAAAAGAGATATAAAGAGAGAAAGAGGAGAAGAGGTATTAGAAGTAAGACTTAAAGAAATAGAAAAAAAAGTATTTTTCATGTGTTAATAATGAGAAATAAAGTGAGAAGAACAAAAGTGGTAAAATTGATAGTGCACATAATACTATCAACTTCATTTTGAGAAAAACACTTTTTTAAACCATTTTTTTTAACCGCGATTTATTACAAACATATAATATTAACTCTAAAGTAAAAAAAAAAAAAAAGAAAATTAAATCGTCAAATTTTCCGTAAAGATCTTTACTCCATAAATACATTCAAACGAAACATGCAGGAGTAATTTAAACTGGACGTGAGAACGGAGATTCAGACAAACGAACAAAAAGTGAGATAGAGAACCAGAAATTATTTATATAAATAAATAAAGGCAAAAGACGAAGAGGGAAAGGGAGACAAACAAAGAGAAAGGAAGGGAGAGGGGGGTGGTGGTGAAAGAATCTTCCACACAATTATTGATTCTTACTTTTGTCTTATCAGGATCACTTGATCTTCCGCCCGAGATGACAATCAAAATGTTCGGTGCGGTTTCTCTGTCACCGTCACCATCGCTGAAAACTTTATCTGCGTAAAACAGGCCAAGATGAAGTCTGGCATCTCTGTTTTGAGCGATACAAGTTGTGAAATAGCAGCTGTTTTTGGTTGTTTTCCTCTTAATCAAAATGAAATGATCTGCTTAAACAATTTCCTTAAATATGCTGAAAGCTTTAAATATTTAACCTAGGGTTAATGATCTGTTTAAATGATTGGTTTCCTTAAATATGCTGAAAGCTTTAAATGATTTCGTTTGTGGAAGTTTTGGACAATTTGTGTAAAAGAAAAAGTTAGGTAACAGTATTTCCCTTTCGATCAGATGAATAGATCTAAAGGCAAAGATCAGACTGGAATATTTTAATAATGGCAAAAAAAAAAAATTTTTTTGTCACACGTTCCTGATAAAAAAGTTTTCAAGGTTTTTCTCATTTTTTTCGTTTATGTTTCTACTAACCCTCCGTTATATTGGATGTGATTCATTGCGGAAAATATCGCTTTCTTTGTCGTAAACTGTGTAAAATGTATCATCATATGCCCACCACCACTGTAGGGAGTTATTCCGACCCTCACGTTGTCCGGACCGTAAATAAATGAGTCGACAAATGACTTCACAAAATCCAACATGTGTTTAAAATCGATCTCTGTAACCCAGTGGGACGCGTCCAGAAGGAAGAAGATATCTGCTGTGACACCGTCAGGTTTACAAGCTGAAAAAGTTAGAAAAAGCTTTGCTTCAAATCTGTATAACACATTTAAGTTGTTTTTTTTATATTTCTAACATAAATAAGGCACCTAAGGCACACAAATCATTTGAATAATTTCGCCCCTTTGACCATATCAACAAGCCGTGTAAGGTGTGTGTTTTTTAGTTTCGAAGAGAGTTTAAAAAAGCAAAGGGAAGGGAAACTTCAGTATAAATGTTTTATTATTGTTACTTTTATGTAAATGACAGTTTCTTAAAGAAATAAATATTAAGGGTTTTAATCGAAGGAAAAGATAGAAAAACGGGACTAAGAAGTATAGTGTTATTAAAATCTGCGATATGAAGATAGTTCTTCATAAATCCAATCCGGAAAACTGACGATACAGGAAATAAATGGAAAAAATATATTTTCCCTTCACATCTCTACGAAAGTTTAGGATGGCTTTCATATGCAGAGCTGCCATCTTTGTGCGAAAGATTATTGGAAGCAGACAGTGAGAGAAAGATCGAGAGAGAGAGAGAGAGAGAGAGAGAGAGAGAGAGAGAGAGAGATAAAGAAAGAGAGATAGATAGAAGATACATAAGGTTTGTGGCAGTTTTGTATCTCGTGGCCTTTGGTATCGGGATGAAAAACATGAGATATGTTGATACTTTTTGAAAGTGTCAAATTCCTCATGATTAATCCTTTAATCTAGGTTGTATTTATAAATAAGAATATTTCTGTTTTCATAATGACAGAAATTTTAAAGTCCATTAATCTGGTTTCCCAAATTTGATCCCATAACGATGGATACAAATGGCTTTCTAACTATTAAAAAAATACTGCTTTTCCCCTAATATTTTGCGACAATGTTATCTTAAGTCGATGAAAAAATGGTAATGAACAATCTTACCAACTCCAGCTCCTTGTTGAGTATTTCCCAAGTAATGTTCAATTTCTGGAGGAAAGATATAGATGTGATGCTTTATATTTACATTAGTTTATGAAAAGTTCCGCTAGGAAAAAAAACCCACAAAAGAAAAAACAAAACAAAACAAAACAAAAAAGGTAAACTAAATAGGGGTTTGGGTCTAAGAATATTCAGGCAAATGTGCATAATTTGTTTCAGAACTTGTCACTTAACAATTTCTGGAGGAAGCCCGTATAACTCCAAATTTCACTGGAAGAACCAGAAAATTACTAATGCATATGTATTTTAAATGGGTGCGTTATCAGTAATTGTCAAATGTAGAAATTACCCAATGGACAGTCTCTTTAGCAAGACAAATCACACTTTTAGAAATGCGATTTCTAAAACAGTTATGCTTTTATATCAAACTGGACTATACTAGAGCACAAGTCAGTTCCCTAACATCTTGTCACTGAGAAGCTAATTGTAAAAGGTTAATTGCTAAAAACTTTTCAAATTTTTTTTATTAAACTTTTTCAAGATTTCCTCATAACTTCTCCACGTGTGGAAGTTTTATAACGCCAGGTAAAATTGCAAAACTCAAAAAAAAAAATCTGAGAATAAAAAAAAGTTCTAGTAGAGGTTGAGGAGAGATTCTAAGACGTTGAACAAAGTAAAACTACTGAGACAACTGAATTGAATTTTTCTGTCCACGGAAACAAGTCTCCTATAAAATTATGCATAAATGTGTAAATTTAAAAATAAATAATAAAAGTACTAACCCATTTTTTGAAACTTATAAGACACCCATCGTGGTACAAAATATTTTTTCTGGTTGCTTAATCCTTGATAAGTCATGTTCCTCTACGTTTCTTAGACACACCTGGATTTGGAGGGCTAGACTCACCTCTGCAGATATCTCCCACCAGCTGGTCCTTGATGGAGCTCAAGGCCTGCGCGTTTTCAGCGTGAAAAACACGAATTGGTGGGTAGGCGATGGTCTGGAGTTCTTCCTCGTCAGCCGAGGCTCCAACTCCGATGGTGTAGATCGTGACACCCTTCCTGGCAAGGGGAGCTAACATAGCCTAAAAATAGAATAGATGAAGAAGTTTACACCCTAAAGTAAAAAAAAAGAAGGAGAAATTAAAAAGTAAAATTATTCATATAGATCTTCACTCCTTAAACAAATTCAAACGAAACACGCAAGAGCAATTGAAACTGAACATGAGAACAGAGATACAGACAAACGAGAAGAAATAGGGATAGAAAACCAGGACTCCAGGAAAAAAAGAGGCAAAGGCAGAGGGGGAAAGAGAGACAAACATATAAGTAGGGAGGGAGGGGAGTAGAAAAACCTCCCACATATGGATTCTTACCTTTGTCTTATCAGGATTACTTGATCTTCCGCCCGAGATGACAATCAAAAAGTTCGGTGCGGTTTCTCTGTCACCGTCACCATCGCCGAAAGCTTGACCTGCGTAAAACAGGCCAAGATGAAGTCTGGCATCTCTGTTTTGAACAAAACAAGTTTTGAAATAGCAGCTGTTTTTAGTTATTTTCCTCTTAAGCAAAATGAAATGTTCTTCTTATATGTGTTCTTTAATATCCTAGAATCTTTCAAATATTGAATCTAGGGTTTGTTTTGTAGAAGTTTTGGACAATGTGTAAGTAAAAAAAAAACAACTAGGTAACAGTATCTCCCTTTTATTCATATGAATAATTCAAAAGGCAATTATTTTAATACTGATAAAAATGTAATCGTTGTGTCATATGTTCATTCTCTGATACAAAAAAGTTTCACACTTTTATTTCATTTTTTTCTAAATTATGTTTCTGCTTACCCTCCGTGATATTGGATGCGATTCATTACGTAAAATAGTGCTTTCCTGGTCGTAAACTGTGTAAAATGTATCATCATATGCCCTCCACCACTGTATGGAGTCATTCCGACCCTCACGTTGTCCGGACCGTAAAAAAATGAGTCGACAAATGACTTCACAAAATCCAAAATGTGTTTAAAATCGATCTCTGTAACCCAGTGGGACGCGTCCAGGAGGAAGAAGATATCTGCTGTTACTCCGTCAGATTTACAAGCTGGAAATATTTAGAAAAGGTTTTGCTTCAAATCTGAAAAATACATTACAGTTTTTTTCTCAGATTTTTAATATCACCTTATGCACAGAAGTCATTTGATTAATTCGTCCCTTTGATCATATCAACAAGCCGTTTAAGTCATGTGTTTAGTAGTTAGTAAGGGATTTAATAGAGCAAAGGGGTGGAAAACAACAGTAGGAATGTTTTTGTATTCCCACTTTAATATAAATGGCAGTTTTAGAAAAGGAATAAATATTAAAGGATTTTAAATGCAGTAAACGCGAAAAAAGGAGTCAGAAGTATTTTGTTTATTATAGTCTGTGATATGAAGAAAGGCCATTTAGGTGGTTTCCAAAAGTTGATCCCTAAAAAATGGATACAAAATGGCTTTAATAATGTTAAAAAAAATATTTCTCTTCCTTTAATATTTTGCGACATTGTTATCTTCCTTTGATAAAAAATGGAAGTTAACAATAAAAGTTTTCTTAGCTTCAACTGCGAGAAGAAATCAGTCAGTTCATACCAACTCCAGCTCCTTGTTGAGTACTTCCTGCTTGACGCTTAATTTCTGGAGGAAAGATTAAGATGTGATGCTTTATACTTAGGTCAGTTTATAAAAAGTTCCGCTTAAAAAAAAAAAGGTAAACTAAATATAAGTTTGGCTGTTTAGAACTTCCAGGAAATGTGCGCGATTTGTTTCAGAACCTGTCACTTTAACAATTTTCGAGATAGCCCGTATGTCTCCTGATTTAGCTAGAAGAAACAATATCTATATCTATCTATCTATCTATATATATATATATATATATATATATATATATATAGAGAGAGAGAGAGAGAGAGAGAGACAGAGAGACAGAGAGAGAGATACATGTATACTAAAATGTAAGCGTTATCAGAAATTGTCAGAGGAAGAATATACCCATTGAAAAGTCTCTTTAGCAAGGGAATTCATACTTTCGGAAATGATATTTCAAAAAGAGTTATGCTAAAATTTCAAACTGGACTATACCAGAGCAGAAGTCAGTTACCTAACATCTGGTCACAGTGCGTTTTATTGAAAAAAGTAAATTTGCTAAAAAGCCTTTACATAAATTTTTACTTCAGGAAGCTTTATAACGCCAGGTAAAATTGTAAAACGGAAAAAAGTCCGAAAATAAAAGTAGTTCTAGGAGAGATTGAACTCAGTAAAACTGCTGAGACTAATTTCATTTGGATTTTTGTGTCCACTGAAAACAATTCCCCTATAAAATTATGAATAAACTTGTAAACTTAAAGGTAAATTATAAAAGTACAATCCATTTTTTTCAAATTAAAAGAACACCTGTCGTGGTACAAAATGTCTTTTTTCTGCTTGCTAAATCCACTAAAATCCTTGATAAGCCTATGTTCCTCTACGTATCCCGATCACATCTGAATTTGGAGTGCTAGACTCACCTCTGCAGATATCTCCCACCAACTGGTCCTTGATGGAGCTCAGGGCCTGCGCGTTTTCAGCGTGAAAAACACGAATTGGTGGGTAGGCGATGGTCTCGAGTTCTTCCTCGTCAGCCGAGGCTCCAACTCCGATGGTATAGATCGTGACAACCTTCCTGGCAAGGGGAGCTAACATGGCCTGGTAAGAGAATAGAGAAAGACTTTTACATGGAGAGAGAAGACAGGTAGAAAATATCACACATGTAAGACAACTTGGTAATTTGTAATTGGAAAGGAAAGGAAGTGACCAATGTGTGTCTGTAAAGAGTATAATGCAAAGGATTTAGAGGAACAGGCACATAGAATGAAAACTCTGCGAGAAAAAAAAAAAAGAAAAAGAAAAAGAAACAAAACAACTAAACAATTAATAATTTAACGGTTTTTGTTTCATGTTGATTGCGGCTTCGTTAGAAATTTAGTGAAGAAAAGGATACTGAGAGGTTATACATAAAATTGGGAACGCTCGGCATAAACGGTGCAAGAGATTGGGTGGTGTAGTGACAATGAGCAAAATGATTCCAGATTCATTGCGATGGATAAAGGTGGTGAATGGCATAGGGTATGACCTCGTTCAGAAGGGAGTTGAGTAAAGCTGGTGCCCATGTTTGGATTTAGAGTTTCATGCTAGTTTTTTTTTTAAGACATAAAAAGTATTATACAGTTCTAACAATGACTATAGCGAGGTTTAAGGAGGCGAAAAGGTATAAAGATTATTCAAAAGGGGTTGACAATTATTCTAAATTCTTAGTGTTGTTCAATAACATAATTATTAAAAGAAATATGTCTATACGAGTGTATATTTTTTAACAGTAACAGAGGAACCTTCTTTTTTCCCTATCTTCTCGCACAGCGAAGACAGACGAAGAGATAGTATCTGAAATAGGACTTTTTTCAATAGAAAAAAAAAGTATTTTTCATGTGTTTATAATGAGAAATATAGCGAGAAGAGCTGAGGTGGAAGATTGATCGTGCACATACTACTAACAACTTCATTTTGAGAACAAACTTTCTTTTTTAACCATGCATTTATGATACTTTTCTGTACATTGAACAGTAAGCCATTCATAACAAACATATTACTTTACCTTATAGTTGAAAAATTGAAAATAAAACAGTCAAATTTCACCTATAAATCTTTACTCCTTAATTAAATTCAAACGAAACCCGCAGGGGCAGGAGAACGGAAATGTAGACAAACGAACAAAAATAGGGATACAGAACCTGGAATCCAGAAAAATAGGAAATGGCGAAGGGGGAGGGGGAGACAAAAAGAAAGGGAGGGAGGGAGGGGGTAGAAGAACCTCACACATATAGATTCTTACTCTTGTTTTATCAGGTTTACTAGATCTACCGCCCGATATTACAATCAAAGTGTTCGATGCGGTTTCTCTATCACCGTAAATCTCGGTGAAAGCTGAGCGTGCGGTAAGCAGCCCAGTATGAAGTCTTGCATCTCTGTTTTGGAAAAAAAAATAAAAGTTTGTAGGTGCCAGCAATTTTTAGTCATTTTACACATAGGCAAATTGAAACGACCTACTTAAATAGTTAGTGTGCTTGAACATGTAACAACAATTAACCAAGGGACTGGTTTGTGGTAGTTTAAAAAGAAATTATGCTTAAAAAGGTTAGGTAAGTTTATTTCCCTTTTTGTAAATGAAAAGTTGTAAAGGAAATGATTAGACTAAAATTTTCAAAACTCTATCTTAATTTTTTTTTTTTTTTTTTTTTTTTTTTGCAATAAAATTTATATTTACCCTCCATTATACTGGATGTAATTCAGTCTATAATACAATATTTCCCTTGTCGGAAACTGTTTAAAATGTATCAACATATTCACACCGCCACTGTAGGGAGTCATTCCAACTCTCACGTTATCCGGACCGTAAATAAATGAGTCGACAAATGACTTCACAAAATCCAAAATATGTTTCAAATCATTCTTTGTAACCCAGTGGGACGCGTCCAAAAGAAAGAAGACATCTGCTGTTACACGATCAGATTTACAAGCTGAGGAATGTTTCAAAAATCTTGCTTTAGATCTGTACAACACATTACATTTTTTTTTTCTTCAGATTTTTAACACCTAATGCACACAAGTCATTTGAATAAAATTGATTTTTGTCCTTTGATTCTATCATCAAGCCGTGTAAGTCATATGTTTGTTAATATCTGAGCGGGATAAAGGGAAGGGAAACTAATAAGCAAAGCTGTATTGTTGATACTTTAACATAAATGGCGGTTTGAAAAAAAAGAATAAATATTAAAGGATTCTAATATTAGGAAAAATAGGACAACGGGAATGAGGATTACTTTGTTTATCATAGTCTGTGATATGAAGAAAGTTCTTTATAAATCAAATCAGAAAAACTTTAAAGATACAGGAAACAAAACGATATTGTCTTTACGTAGATTTAAGATGAATTTCATATTATTAGAGCTGCATTTTGTATGGGAAACATGTTGGAGGGAAAGAGAGAGAGAGAGAGAGAGAGAGAGAGAGAGAGAGAGAGAGAGAGAGAGAGACGTGGAAATAGATACATTAGGTTTTTTTTTTTAAAGTTTTGTACCTCTTATCAAGTGGGATCGGGCGGGAAAACATGGGATATGCTGATTCTTTTGAAAGTGTCAAATTACCCGTTATTAATCCTTTATCCAAGTTTACATTTATGAATAAGAAAAAATTCTGTTTCCATTATGACAGAAATTTTTAAAGTCCATTAAGGTGGTTTCCAAAAGTTAATTCCAAAAAATGGGTAAAAAATGGCTTTCTTAATGTTAAAGAAATATTGCTCTTCTTTAATACTTTGCGACAATGTCATCTTCAGTTCATAGTTAGCAATAAAAGTTTTCTTGGCTTCTCCTGAGAGCAGAAACCAATCAGTTCTTACCAACTCTAGCTCCTTGTTGAGTATTTCCTGAGGCACGCTCAATATCTGGAGCAAAGAATAAAATGGCATGCTTTATAATTGATTACGTTAGTTTATGAATAGTTCCGTTCGGAAAAAAAAATAAAACAAACAAACCAAATAGAAAAAAGGTAAACTAAATAAACGTTTGTCTCATCAGATGATTCAGAAAAATGTGCACGATTTGTTTCAGAACCTGTAACTTTAACAATTTCAGAGAGGAAGCCCGTATATCTCCTGGTGTAGGGGAAGGAACCAGATGACTAATGATGGAAATACATGTATGCTAAGATGTGAGCGTTATCAGAAATTGTCAGATGAAGAATACACCCAATGAAAAATCTCTTTGGGAAGGGATATCACCCATTAACTTTAAGGAATGTGATATCTAAAAGAGTAACTCCATCATTACAACCTGAACCATACTAAAGCACAATTCAGTTACTTAATATCTGGTCACAGTGCCGTTTATTGTAAAAAGTTAATTGCTAAAAACTTTTCAATATTTTTTTTTTATCAAACTTTGCAAAATTCTCTCATAAATTCTTTATGTATGGAAGCTATATAACGCGAGGTAAAATTGTAAAATTAAAAAGAAATATATGAGAATAAAAAAATGTTACAGTAGTGGCTAAGAGAAATCTGTGAGACGTTGAACAAAGTAAAACTGCTGGGATTGATTTCATTTGAATTTTTTTTGTCCACTGAAAACTATTCTCAAATAAAATTATGTATAATTGTGCAAACTAAAATATAAATTAAAAAAGTACCCACCCATTATTTTGAAGTTGAAAGGACAAAAGATTTTTTTCTGGTAGCTTAGTGCTCTAAAATCCTTGATAAGCCTATGTTTCTGGATTTGGACAGCTAGACTCACCTCTGCAGATGTCTCCCACCAACCGGTCCTTGATGGACCTCAAGGCCTGCGCGTTTTCAGCGTGAAAAACACGAATTGGTGGGTAGACGATGGTGTCGAATTCTTCCTCGTCAGCCGAGGCCCCAACTCCGATGGTGTAGAATGTGACACCCTTCCTAGCAAGGGGAGCTAACTTAGCCTGGCAATAGAATAGAGATAGAGACGGAGACGGAGACGGAAAAAAGATAGAGAAAGCAAAATCAACACACGTAGAGGACAACTTGGGAATTGGAAAAAAAAAAACAAAAACAAAAAGACGCCTGTGTATCTTTATAGAACATAATGCAAAGACTAAAAAGGAACAGCTACATAACAAATTAAATACGAGTCAAAACTAAACCAAAAAGAGACAAAATAATTAATAACTCAACTTATATTTCGTTCGTGCCGAATGCAGCTTCATTTGAATTTACCAAAGAAAACGATGTTGACAGATTATACATAAAACTGCAAAAGCCCAGTATTAACCGGACAAGTTATTGGTTTAGGGTAGGGCAGTGCGCAAACTACTTCAAGATTCAGTGCAATGGCTAGGGATGGTGATCACATAGGGCGTGACGTCGTTGACAAGGGGGTGAGATAAAGCTCATGCGCCTATTCAGTATCAGAGATTCAAGCTAGTTTGTTTAAAGAAATATAAAAAAGTGTTTTTTGGTTGTTCAAATGAGACGAGAGTTGAGGAGGCGAATCTCTTTTGTACATTAATAAGTGTCAACTTTATGGAAAAGGTGATGACAATTTTTGTAAATTCTTACAGTTGTCCAAATGCTTTCTATACAAATACATTGAAAGAAAGATGCCTATACAAGTGTATTTTTTACAGTAACAGAGGAACTTTCTTCCTTAACCTATCTTCTCGACATGAAAGTGTGAAGATATACAGGTGGAGATTAAACAAAGGTAGAGAGACAGAGAAAGAGAGAGAGAGAGAGAGAGAGAGAGAGAGAGAGAGAGGGAGGGGGGGAGTGAGAAGAAGAATCAGAAAGAGGGAGTAAAAAGGGAAAGAGAAGAAGAGGCACCAGAAGTAAGAGTCATGGAAAAAGTAAAATTTGTATTTTTAATGTGTTAAAAATAAGAAATAAAGTGAGAGGAGTTAAATCGTAGCGATGATAGTACGTAGAGTACTTATAGGTTCATTTGAGAACAAAACTTCTATTTATTAAACCAAGCATTTAGTAAATTAAGATACAGTTTTATATAGTGCATTATTACGCCATTTGTCACAGAATTGATATTTTAACCGTAAAGGTAAAAAGGAAAAAGAAATTGTCATTGTTTTCTATATATCTTTACTCCTGAAATATTCAGGTATGGGTACCCGAAACTGATCGTGAGAGCAAAGATATAGACAAAGAGAAATAGAGATAGAGAACCAGTAATCCAGAAAAAGAGGCAAAGGCAGAGAAGGAGAGAGAGAGAGAAAGAGAGAGAGAGAGAGAGAGACAGACAGACAGACAGACAGACAGACAGACAGACAGACAGACAGACAGACAGACAGACAGACAGACAGACAGAGACAGACAGACAGACAGACAGACAGACAGACAGACAAACATATAAGTAGGGAGGGAGGGATTAGAAGAACCTCCGAGATATTGATTCTTACTTTTGTCTTGTTAAAATTACTAGATCTACCGCCCGAGATGACAATCAAAAAGTTGGGTGCGGTTTCTCTGTCACCGTGACGCTCGGTGAAAACTGTCTGTGCGGAGAGCAGGCCAGTGTGAAGTCTTGCATCTCTGTTTTGAAAAAACATGAGTTTTGAAGTTGCAGCTATTTTTAGTCATTTTCCTAATGGTCAACATTACATGGTCTACTAACTGGTTAGTATCCTTGAAAGTGAATTAACTGGTTTGTGGAAGTTTTGGTAATATATGTGTGAAAAATGTTCAGGTGACGTTAATTTCCTTTTTGAAATGAATGATTGTTAAGGCAATGATCGGACTGGAATATTTTAAAGATGCCATAAAAATGAATTATAGTGTGACACGATCTCTCTCTGAAAAACAAATTTCCAAGCTTTATCTCAATTATGTTTCTACTTGCCCTCCGTGATATTGGATGTAATTCATTCCGCAACATAGCGCTTCCCTTGTCTTATGCTTTGTAAAAGGTATCACCTTATTCACACCACCACTGTAGGGAGTCATTCCGACCCTCACGTTGTCCGGACCGTAAAAAAACGAGTCGACAAATGACTTCACAAAATCTAAAATGTGTTTAAAATCGATCTCTGTAACCCAGTGGGACGCGTCCAGAAGGAAGAAGATATCGGCTGTTACTCCGTCAGATTTACAAGCTGGGGAAAATTAGAAAAGGTTAATACGCTTGATATCTGTAACACACATAAAAGGTTTTTATTTTATTTAAACATCTAGTCGTACACACAAGTGATAAGATTAAATTTATTTACTTGGATCTAATCAACGAGGTGATTGACTAAGAAAGTTAAAAAAGCAAAGGGAAGGGAAGCAAAAAACAAAAACGCTTTTTATCGTTACTTATGTGCGAATAAAAGTTTGAAAAATATTTTCATAAATTTCATCACATAAAAAGATAGAACAAAGAGAGAAAAAGAGAAGTTCTTTGTTGATATAGCATATGTTATGAAGAAAGCTCTGTCTAAACCCTTTAAGAGAAAACCTTACGTGACACGAAAGGAAAAAAAACTTTTTCTTTTTTCTTTCTTTTCCATTTAGAGGTTTAAGGTAAATGTCAGAGCAGCATCCTATGCGCATAAGAGGTTGAAAGGAGGGAGGAAAGATTTGTATGGTATTGTGAAAGTGTTGTTTCCCTTAAGTCCATTAGAAGTGGAAAACATAGTGATCCGTTAATACTTTTGATAGTGTCAAATCCCCCATGATACATTCTAAAATATTAGTTGTTTCTACAAATTAAGAATAATCCTGTTTTGATATGAACACGTCTTTAAAGACCATAAAGGTGGTTTCTAATAATTGATCCTTTTCTTTACTATTTTGTATTTCTTTTTTAATTCTCAACCGATAAAAGAAAACGTTGATTGAAAAAAATAGTTATCTCCACATCTGCTGAGAGTAGAAACCAACCTTTTGTTAACAACTCAGCTGCTGTTATAAAATTCACCTGGTATTCCCAATATTACTGTCATTACCAACTCACCTATTGTTACAGCCTCACTTATTATCAACTCACCTTTTTTTAACCAACGCACCTTTGTAATCATCTAGTTAATTGTACCCAACATTCCTGTTGTAATCATTTCACCTGTTGTTACAAACTCACCGCTTGATATCAACCCCCAAATAATGTTATCAACTCATTTTTTGGTACCATCTCACCTCTTGTTTCAAACTAATCTGCTGCAATTCTCTCACCAGTTGTAATCACTCACCGTTTGATATCAACTTAACTAATATTACCAACTTACTTCTTGCTACCATCTCACCTTTTGTTTCAAACTAAAGGGTTGTAATCAACTCACCTGTTGTTAGAAACTCACCGTTTGATATCAACTCAAGTAATGTTACCAACTCATTGGTTGATACTATCCCACCTCTCGTTCCAAACTAATTTGTATCAGTTACCTCACCTGCTGTTACCAACTTACTTTTTTCTGTAGCGCAGCTTCCAGGAAACAAACCGAGGAGAGCTAGGGCCAGACATAGCATGGTGGTAGTCTGTCACTCTGTCTGTATACTTCCATAAATTCTAGAAATCTGATGGAGAAAAGCGGAAAACATTGATTTTGCGAACCCTATAATTTTCTATAAATAGAAGCTTTATGCCCGTGGATTATTGTTTCAATCTCAATTGATCTGAAATGTCTGACCTATTCCTCTCATTTGATAGGTAATCACCATAAAATGTTTGAAGTTAAGGAAAGGTATTGCTAGATGTTGCACACTTCAAAACTGAACAATTTGTGCTTGAGATGGATGGTTATAAACAGAATTTTTCATTTTATAAGGTCTAGAAAAACAACTAATGTTGTAAATTTTACTTTTATCCAGCGACAAAACAGAAAAAAAAGACTTCTTGAGCCGTAATCACGGGTCAAAATGTGACCTAATAATCAACAAACACATGTGTCCCTAGGGTTGTCCTGCTACCAGAACGCCACATGATGTGTGTAGCCCACTTTATATAGGCTTAAGTCTGAGGCCCTCTGCTTCCTTATACCAAATCTTCAATATGTTTTGGCTTTTCTGTTATCGTTTTCCACAAATTTCTAAAATGTGATCCGCATTAAATACTTCAAGATTAAAAGTTTTATTCTATTGTCTTATGTATTTAGTCGTAAAGAAAAAGAATGACCAGCTGTTGTTTGAATGACATTATTGCTGTTTTATTTGTTATGAATACCCACACAAACTAAAATCAATATAATTTTCATAAAAGGGAAGGTTGTTTTGACTTCATTACATTGTTTTCAACCAATTCCTCCAATATTGTGTAGATTAAAGAATATGTTTGAGTGACAGAACTTTTATCTTTTATTTTAATTGCTCTTCAACAACGGCATAAACATCTTTGCATCATGCAGGATTATTGCCGTTTTATTCGTGTTCATATCCACGAAGTATCTAATGCAACATTTATCATATGATAGTTCACTGCGCTGCACCTCCCACAACGAATCCAAAGTAGTAGAAGTAGTAGTAGTAGTAGTCGTCGTCGTCGTCGTCGTCGTCGTCGTCGTCGTCGTCGTCGTCGTCGTCGTCGTCGTCGTCGTCGTCGTCGTCGTCGTCGTCGTCGTCGTCGTCGTCGTCGTCGTAGTAGTAGTAGTAGTAGTAGTAGTAGTAGTAGTAGTAGTAGTAGTAGTAGTAGTAGTAGTAGTAGTAGTAGTAGTAGTAGTAGTAGTAGTAGTAGTAGTAGTAGTAGTAGTAGTAGTAGTAGTAGTAGTAGTAGTAGTAGTAGTAGTAGTAGTAGTAGTAGTAGATCCAGAAGATCCAGTAATCCTGATAAGACAAAGGTAAGAATCAATAACTGTGTGGAAGATTCTTCTACCACCCCCACCCCCCCGCTCTTCCTTCCTTTACCTTTGTTTGTCTCCCTTTCGCTCTTCGCCTTTTACATTTATTTTTTTATTTATTGAATTTTTTATTATTTTTTTTTTTTTTTTTTTTGGGGGGGGGGGGGGGGGCGGAGGGAGATTTCTGGTTCTCTATCTCTCTTTTTGTTCGTTTGTCTGTATCTCCGTTCTCACGTCCAGTTTAAATTACTCCTGCATGTTTCGTTTGAATGTATTTATGGAGTAAAGATCTTTGCGGAAAATTTGACGATTGAATTTTCTTTTTTTTTACTTTAGTTTTAATATTACATGTTTGTAACAAACCGCAGTTTAAAAAAAAATGGTTAAAAAAAATGTTTTCCCAAAATGAAGTTGATAGTATTATGTGCACTATCAATTTTACCACTTCTGTTCTTCTCACTCTATTTCTCATTATTAACACATGAAAAATACTTTTTTTTTCAATTTCTTTAAGTCTTACTTCTAATACCTCTTCTCCTCTTTCTCTCTTTATACCTCTTTTTCTACCTCTTCTCTCTCTTCTCTCTCTCTTTGTCTGCCTTTACTACCTCTTCCTCTATCCCCGCCTGTCTTTCCCCACTCTCAGCTATTTTCATGGCGAGAAGATAGGGAACTGTAAAAATAAAATATACACTTTTATAGACATATTTTTAATATAATTATATGTATACAGAGAATTTTGATAACTGTAATAATTTAAAACATTGTCATCGCCTTTTTCCATAATTTTTACATCTTACTTACTTACTTACTTATCGCCGTTCCGCATCGTAGTCGTCAGACTGCAACGCCTCGGCTGCCTTTTGTATTCCTGTGCATAGTATCCTCCACTGATCCCTCTGTTCTGCGATCTTTTTCAGGTTTTCAATGTCTTTGAAGGTTTTAAGACCATAAGTATTACTTTCTAATCGGGACAAGTCGTTGTTCAAGACCACTGGCAAGGTAGTGATTGGTCTTCCCCTGTATTTGTCCCCTTGTGGGATAAAGAATCCTTCCATGGCTTTATTGGCTGGGATTTCTCTGTCGCGTCGCAGTATATGTCCGAACAAACGCCATCTGTTTTCCAAAACATACAGTGAAAGCGAGCGTTCATTGCATTGCTTGTAGAGAGCCTTGTTTGTTATCTTTACTGGGTATCTTATCCCAACAACCCGCTTCAGCTGTTTTCTGTGAAACGCATCCAATTTCTTTTCTTCAGCTTGTGTTAGTGCCCACGTAGAACAATTATAAGTTAAGACAGATTTGACAAGTGCTCTATACAGCTTCAGTTTTGTTTTCTTCTTAAGTTTGTCGCCTCTTACCCACACGTTCTGTAATTTGGCTAGGGCTGCGGTGGACAGTTGCTTTCTTCTCTGTACATCCTCTGTGTCTCCAATTAGGGTTCCGACTTTTTTAGTGTTTTTCCAGCTTTTTTCATTTCTGTCCAGTATTGTATATTCTGTTTTATCGACATTAACTTCAAGAGTGTATCTTTTTAGAACCCTCTGTATCTGTGCTACGTCTATTCTCTCTCGTGCTATGAAGTCCACATCATCTGCATATGCTATTTCATTGGGAAGAGTCTTTTCGGATTCAGGAAGTATCGGTCTGACTTCTTTGAGAGCATTTTCAAGATATACCACAAACAGGATCGGGCTAAGGCTATCTCCTTGAGGTGTGCCTATATTACTTGTAAATTTCTTTTCCTCTTTTGTTCCTCCTATTCTTATATTTAGGTAGGTGTTGCTTAGAAGGAACCGCACTAATCTCAGCTCGTCTTCTTCGATGATGGTTTCGAGTATGTTAAGGAGGGTTGCTCTGTCTATTGTGTCGAAGGCTGCTGACATATCTATCCCAGTAATTGTTATGTTTATCTTTTCTTGTAGTGTCTTTGCGGCCAGCTATTTGTGTGTCCATGCTACGTCTGCTGTACTTCTATTTGGACGAAAACCGCTTTGACTATGAGAGATGTATTTTTCTACATGTGGTCTTATTCTCTCAAGTACGATAGTTGAAAGAGTTTTTCGGATGGTGTTTAGCAGTGTTATTGGTCGCAGATTCTTAGGCGGACCTTTTGGTTTTCCTGGCTTTGTTAACGGTATGATTTCGCCCGCGTTGATGTCAAGGATTTCATGTTTTTCGAAGGACTCGTTAATAATAATTATTTGCAATATAGCTGTCGATCGTCTCTGGTCCATATTTTAAAAGCTCCCCTTGAATGCCATCTTTTCCGGGTGCCCGGTTGTTATTAAGTTTATTTATACTTTTTCTTACTTCTTCTTTTGTTATTGGCTTTTTTAGTTTTCTAGGTTCACCGAAGAATGCCTCAATGAATGGTTTATTTGGGTTTTGAAATTTACTCTCAAAAAAAGTTTGTGACGATGTTTAGTTTTTCGTTTGAGTGTGCTACAGTTTTTCCCGATTCGTCTTCAACTTTAATGGCCTCATATTTTCTATCTAGGTTTAGTAGTTTGACAGCTTTGAACATGGCCGTGTCATTTTGTGCTGTGTCAATATCGCTTATTTTAATTTCTATTTCTCTCTCTCTTTCTTCTATGACTTTTTTTCTTATGTCATGTAACACTTTGTTCCTTTCTTTCTTGAGCTCTGCTTTTTTCTCTTCATCCGACGTGTTTTGGCTTTTGATTCTTAGTTCTTTTTGTTTTCGTGACAGCTCTGATATTTGTTTGCTAGGCTCGCGGTTTTGTTGGTGTCTTTCCTGTGTACCCACCGTCGTGTGTGCTGCACTACGTAAAATGTCTTGTATTCTATACCAGGTCTCATTTGGTGAGTTTTGTTTGTCTAACGTTGCTAGATGTGTGTTGACGGCCTCCTTGTATGCTTGTATCTGATCGGGTAGTTTTGACACGTTTAATTTTGGTGTTCCTTTTGTGTAGTTTGCCTTCCATAATTTGTATTGTTCTATTTTTAGACTTGTTTTCAACAGTTTATGGTCGCTTGTTAGAGTTGTTCCAGCGTATGACCTTGCGTTGGTTAATAAATGTTTCTGTCGATTTGGAACAATTATGTAATCAATTTGGTTGAATATATTCACAAGTTTGCCTGTAATTTTGTCTCGCCACTGTCCTGTCCATGTTGTTATGTGTCTGGATGGGTGATTGAAGGCGCTATTTGTAATGAAAAGTTTATCTTCACAGAATTCTATTAGTTTATCTCCGTTTGAATTTCTCTTCCCTTTTGAAAATCTTCCTATACATTTCTCACCTTGTTTTTGTCCTGCTTTGGCATTAAAATCTCCTGCTAGAATAACAAGCTCACTTTTTCTTATCGAGGTAAAGGTTTCGTTCAAATCTTTATAAAGTTGCTCTATTTCGTCGGGGTACTTTTCTACTCTTTGTGATGTGGAGGCGTATACATTAATAATGGATATAAGAGGGGAAGTTTTGCTTTTCTTGTATACCACTTCTTCTAGTTTAATTTGCAGTACACACACTCTATCTGAAACTTTCCAAAAACGATGTATGCTATTTGAAAATCTCTTGTTTATTACGAAGCCACAACCGTAGTGTTTAGAATTGCTTTCAAAACAAAGCAGCTGGTTTCCTCTTATTACTCTGCTGTCGCCATCTTTGATTTTAGTTTCTTGAATGCACAGCACGTCCAGGTTGTAACTTTCTAGGTCATGGATTAATTGTTCCTTTCTTATTTCACTGTTTAATCCTCGAATATTAAAAGATCCGATATTTAGATACATTTGAAGAATAGATTCCACCACAGTGAATTAATAATATCCACCAGAGTACAATTGGGAAGAGACTATCCACCGAGCTTTCTTATGCACAGCACGTCTAGATAACTTTCTAGGTCATGGGTTAATTGTTCCTTTCTTATTTCTCTGTTTAATCCTCGAATATTAAAAGATCCGATAATTAGAAGAATTGATACATTTGAAGAATAGATCCGCAGTGAATCAATAATATCCACAAGAATACAATTGGGAATAGACTATCCACCGAGCTTTCGCTCGGTGTCAACAGGTGTCAGCCATGTTGTCCAGCCTAGTGAATTTTTACATCTACCAATGAAAAAAAGACATATTGCCTCTTTTAACCTCACCATAAAATAGAACAATTTAAAATATTTTTTTTTATTTCTGTAAATAAACTAGCTTCAATTTCTGATACTAAACAGGGCACCAGCTTCATTTAACCCCCTTGTCAATGAGTTCAGCCCTATGCCATCACCATCTTTAGCCATTGCAATGCATCTTGAATCATTTTGCGCATTGTCACTCCCCCAACCAGTCGCTTGCACCAATTTTATGTATAACCTTTCAACGACCTTTTCTTTAGAAAATTACCAACTATGCCGTTATCAACACGAAACAATCATACGTTAACTTATTAATTGTTTGTCCCGTAGTTTTAATGCTATGTTCCTGTTCCTATTAAACTGTTGCATTATACTCTTTACAAACACGCACGTGTCCTTACTCACGAAATATAAGTTAAGTTATTAGTAATTTTGTCCCTTTTTGGTTAAGTTTTGACCCGTAGTTATTATGTTATGTGCCTGTTCCTTTGTAGTCTTTGCATTATGCTCTTCACAGAAACACAGGCATTTTTTTTTCTAATTACCAAGTTAATCCTATATCAGTGTTATTTTTGCTTCTTCTACCTGTCTTCTCTCTCCATGTAAATGTCTTCCTCTATTCTCTTACCAGGCCATGTTAGCTCCCCTTGCCAGGAAGGGTGTCACGATCTACACCATCGGAGTTGGAGCCTCGGCTGGCGAGGAAGAACTCGAGACCATCGCCTACCCACCAATTCGTGTTTTTCACGCTGAAAATGCGCAGGCCTTGAGCTCCATCAAGGACAAGCTGGTTGGAGATGTCTGCAGAGGTGAGTCTAGTTTTCAAATTCAAGTCGGCCTAGGACCCATATACAGGCGAAAACTTTTTTCAAAGGATTTTAGGTTACTAAGTAAACAAAAAGTAAACCTTTTGTACCACATAGGGTGTTCTTTAAGTTTCATTCTATTGTGTGAGATTTCCTATAATATATTTGTGAGTGAAGTTCATAAGCAGTGGGGGAATGAAAAGCGAGAATGTATGAATTCCTTAGACTTAGCCTTAGACCTATATAAGCCAGTGAAATCTAATGTTCCTTCTCTTTTGCATTGCATTTAGAAGAAAGAAGAATGGCAGGAGATTTGTCAGCATTATAACTAAATCGGGAGAGGTGAGAAGTTTTCTCATCAGGATCTAGTTTTAAATGTAAATAGTAAAATAATAAAAGAGGATTTAGAGATTTAAAGAAATAATTAATTTCCTTTCAGAAGTTTTTCTTTATTATGTCTAGTGAATCATGATGTTGTTGATTATTGTTGATATAGATTAACGATTGAATAGCTGATGCTAAATCAAAAACTGTTTTTTCATTCTGTTGCAGGAAAAATTATACTAAAAATTTAGCCCCCTAACAGAAGAAACCAAAAAGAAACAAAAACATTTTATCAAATCTCCTAGGTTTCAACATATGAAATTATTGTTGGCAAAAGTGAAAAGGCAATTTATTGCTTCATCAATTAAAAAAAAAGAAAATTGTGTGTTAAGTGACGAGCAAGAAAATAATTTATACAGGTACTAAAAGAAACGGCCTCATGAACTGAGTTGAAAAAAATTATATATATATATATATATATATATATATATATATATATACATAAAAAAATATATTATATTCTGGAAAGACAATTTTGTGTAAAGAAAGAAGAGTCAAGAAAAAAGGACTATAAAACAAGAACTGGTGTGTGTTATCAAACAAGGACTGGTGTGTGAACAAAGATCTGGTGGTTGGAAGCAAGACGTGGAATACAAGAAAAGACAAAGAAAAATGTAATAATAATATAGTGTATATATATAAGAATTAAATAGCGTAGGATTAATTTATAATTTTGTTTTATAGAGATATTTATTTAGTTCTTAAGATTATTGTTTTGTTTTGTATTATGTAGAAAGGGGGGGGGGGACTCATTAGAACAAATATTAAAATTCTAAAATATTGTTGGGTTTTTGATTTTGTCATATGGATATATGGATATATATGTGTATATGTTTGTGACATTATAATTAATTTAAATTCAGTATTACAATAATTTGTTTTTATAGAATTTGAGTCCTTTGCAAGGAGATATAATCAAATTTTATAAATTAGAGAAAAATTATATATCCCTTTTCATAATTTTATAGAGGGTACTTTAGAGAGGGGGATATATTTTACAGTATTGTTTGATAGCATGATAGCTAAACATAATTTCAAAGTAAATTAATCTCAGCAGTTTTAAACGGTCCAAGGTCTCACATTTCACTCAGACCACTCTTCTGGGACTTTTCTATTCTCGGTTTCTTTTTGTTTAATTATAGATTTCTACCTAGCGTTATATAGCT
>JAWDGP010002719.1:200000-212500 GCA_033675545.1 Elysia crispata | reverse complement strand
GGCAGAATTGCTATCTGCCATTTATTTGTACCTACATACACTGGGGATTTCCTAACTGCTCATTTGTTTGTACTAACATGTACTCTATAGATCTGCTCAGTTATTTTTACCTATATGCTCTCTATAGATCTGCTCAGTTATTTGTAGCCACATGCTTTGCGAGGCGGGATTTCCTATAAGCTCACCAATTTGTACCTACATGATAATGCACTTTTGAAGGTCCTGTTGTTTAAGTTTTATAGTATTAGCTGATTACTCTGATTCATAACGCCGACTGATCCCATAGTTGCAAGAGGCCAACACAGTCCAATATAATATGAGACCAATGGGTTTATGAGTAATGCGTTTTATAAGTTGAAACTTAGGTCCAAAACTGCTATATCGGCCCACTCAGGATTGTTGCAAAATCTTCTTTATGCTAAAATCGGCATTGAAATTATGAATTACTGGGCAGAGGTCTAAAGGTTCTGAGTCAAGAGCGCCAAGGGGAGTTATTAAAAAATGTAAAAAGGTTACAATCTTTAAAAAAAAAAGAGAGCAAAAAAAATCTACTTACAGGAGCCTTGTAACAGAAACAAAATTTTTAAAACTTAGGATTCAGGCCCCCAGTGTCGGTTTAGCGGCAAGTCGAGGGGTTCGAATTCCGCAATAAACAATCCTCTATTTAAGTTCCTGGCCGGAAGCTGAATACTGCCTGAAACTTCCGCCCTACAACCTAATATTCAGAGTTGCCCAAAAAAGCGTGGCTTAAATTCGACGAATTCTAGAATAATTCTAAGAAATTAAAGAGATATCAAGAGAAATCGTTCAAAAAGTCATGTAAACTTTGAAGTCATATCGACATGATTATTATACCCTCGAAATATATTTGATTTATACTTTCCCTTTCCGCCCTAAACAAGAAAAATTTTCTCAACGATGGTCATCTTCATCTATTTTTCAAATTCAACGTGACAAACAAGTCACAAGACTCTTCTATGGAGAGTCATGAGTTGAACTCATTTAATCACACTCGTCTAAATTTTGCGTCCGATCCTCCTTTATAGAAATCAGTGACTCTTGTGTTTAAAAAAAAAGACCCTTAATCTGAGGGCTAAAACAATATTTTTAAAATGTCATGGTTCCACACATGATACAATTAAATGGGGTTTAACATTTCTGCCTAAATAGTATATCTGTGCTAAATGGTATTCCCCCTGGGCTATCTTCCATTCAATCTTCCGCCAAACGACCACAACCCCCCACCCCCTAATTTCGACATTTGTTTGCATATTTTGACTACAAATTTTATTTTTTTTTGTGATAGAGATATTTCTTAACTTAACTCACCTGCAGGAAGATTTTCATGCTTCCATGGCTTATAGATAGATATCCAGTGAAATGCATAATACGTTATAGGCGGGCGAGACAAGATGGTCTGCTGTTACTTTAATTTAAAAAAAAAAAAAAAAAAACATCACCATCATCATTACTACCACCACCACGAACAAAAGCTACAACTACACATAGCAAAGTCGAACACAAGATAAAAATGAAAAAATCCACATAACGTTGCGCTCTATAAACTTCTTTCATGAAGCCCAAATCAGGATTCGATCCACAGACCTCTGTAATGTCAGACTAGCGCGTTACCCACTGAGCTATCTAGCACCACGTTATTTTCGGTAAATAATCCAAATCGACAAGTTAGTTATGAACTAGACTATGCCAGGTAACAACTAGATGACATCTCAGGATCTCGTACCGTTTCGACACGACAGCTTTGAGCCGCTCCATTTTCCAGACGCAAGACACACGCGTACTTCGTTGCCTGAGTCTGGGAAGAAGCGATCCGCTTGTGATGGTCGGCACATGTAGGACACAGAGTCTCCCCGGTGGACGCGGGTACCCACTGATATACTCCTGTTGCGTAATATCGTCAGAGCACCTCCAACCTCTACAACACACTCTGGCGCTGTGATAACCAACAGACCAATTTACGCGTTGCGATACAACTTTTGAAGTGTCACTTACAGTCGGTGGGCTACCGGGAGTCAACTTTCCTCCCCTAGGGACTTTTGTTTTTCTAAAAGGGTATAACCCTGGGACTTTTCCGAAAAAAAAGTTTGCAATTTTTTATTTGCACAATTCAGAATTCTTGCTTCAGAAAGGTCAAATATAGGGAAAATAATGAAAGATTTTTTGTTCCATTATCAGAATGTAACTAATACGTAGAGCCATGTGATGTGTTGTTTGAAGCTTTAGAATGATTTTTCTGGTATTTAGGTCATAACAAAGCTTATAAAGGAAAAAAATCCACTTTGTTTTTCTTAATATTAACTTAACAGACCGCCAGGCTACTCTGTTTTGTCCATGGGGTGATAAGAATATGAATAAAGTTTTGTTTGGTTCTAAATTGACTCTAAAATGTTTAAGAATCATAAAAGATATTAGTATATTACAAAAGCCAAATGGCACAAAAGCGAGTTATGGTCCCTAAAATATTTCCTTTATTATTTGGGGTGGGGGGGGGGCATAATTCTGTAACTACGAGAGTGTTGTCTTAGTTCCTACCGCAACAGGACCCATTAGTTATCTACCAAAGCCCAGTGTTTCTTCCTACTCTGAGTATTTGCAGGCTCAGCTTATTATGGTAGCAGCCGTGCAATACTACAGAGTTCCAACTCACGGGTCCTTGAGTTTCAGTGCAGTACCAAGTCCACCGTTGACTGACTAAAAATGAGTGGACATCGAGATTTAACAAGAACGAAATAGCTACACTTGATGGAGGAAGAACACAACAGAGAAGGAGTTAGAGAGTCATCAACTCTTATAACAAGTTTATAACATTAAATACTCAAATATTAATAAATAAAATCAATTCTCAAAGAACACAATACATAGAAGATACCAAACTCAGTGCGTAGATAAAGATACTTAACTCAATGGTCAAAACAACAAGTAGAAGACACAAAAACAAAACGTGTATAGAAGATAATAATAAGAAAACGGTCAGAAAAATAATCGACTAAAAATACTAAAGACAAAGTGCATGTATATGTAGAGGATACTAAAAGTAAATGCGTAGAGAAGTCAATAAGAACATAATGATCAGAATAAAAAGCGTCTGGAGGAGACCAAAACAAAACGCCTAATAGCCAGCCATCGCCCGAGTCACGGTGATATTCACGTAGGATTACTAGAAATGATAGTTCAAGACACAGAGTCAATAAAGTTTTTCTCTATGATCACAAGAACTTCTCACACGATACACATAAGCCCCAGAGGACCATGGCTGGATTAGAGGTGACTATCGAAGGCTTTCTATTGAATGGTGCAAAGAACTTGTTTCTCAACAACTACCTGATGTTTTTTTTTTCCGGAACTGAAAGCAACAAAGAGCAGGACAGTGACCGTGAAGAGTTTATCCAGTTTGACTCTGATAGCCAAGATGATAGCAGTGGACAAGCCGATGGTTTTGTTAAGTCAAACTTTTTAGAGAGCTCAAAGTGGCATGTGCAGTCCTGACATCCTCTTTAGTTAGGCCCACGTATGTGAATACACATCCCCTGGAGGCTGTAATACTCCCGGAAGATGTATTAGTGTTTTTAAAGGGACCACTAATCACTGTACGACAGAATTTTCTGACTGATGTGTGTTTAAAATGTGTTTATTTTCTTGTATATAATCATCTTTACGAAAAGATAATTTAAAAGGGAGTATCTTGATAAAATGCAAAGTAATTTTAAAAAAAAAAAAAAAAAAAAAACAAGAATTTTTTATCAGTGTAAACTTTCTAGGAAAAAAAGGAACGTGTAAATTACATTTCCGATTCATCAAGTTTTCCCCAAGGTCCGTCACTTTCTAGCTTCTTTGTAATCAGTGTTTTCAGTGTGTATTTTATGAATCATTTCTCATCAAACTATCTTTCGGAAAACATTCTTTGTAATTGAAACTTGTGTTTTAATGATGATTATTAATTGTATAGTATTCTGAAATAATTATACTTATTGCACATTTTCATAAAATAAAAAAAAAAAGTAATACATATGGTGTGGTCGTACTTGGTCACGGATGCCAAGGAGCATAGTCTATTTTTGTTTTTTTCTTCAACAATAATCAGGTTTTGAAGTACTTCTTTCCATTTTTGTTGGGGGATAAGGCTCTTTGAACAGCATATTCATGTATACATTTTAATCAGTGTAAAATATATTGAAATACTTTTGTTTATGACACATTTTATATTTATATTTATATTTGTGCTATTGTATTTAATGACCTTTTGCCAGGGGTTATAACTCCGCTTTGTGCCATTTTTAATGCAATTTTTTATAGATATATGTAGCTCTAAGCATATACTTTAAGAATATCATGGTGGCAAAAATGTCCAGTGGAGAAGGAAGGGAGCGGGAGGGGGGGGGGGGGGTTCCAGTGGTCTATACACAGTTAATTTAACAATTAAAGAAAAAGAAATGAGAAATAAATTCTCAAATGACTGAAAGATTGTTAAAAATTTTCTGTTACAATTTATGTTATTTAACGACCTGGAGCAAGTTGGAAGTTTGAGGTGAAAAATGGAGCGAGTGGGGGGAGGGGGGGGGAGAATGAGAGAGAGAGAGAGAGAGAGAGAGAGAGAGAGAGAGAGAGAGAGAGAGAGGACCAAATGAGAGGCATACAGAAGCTACCCGAAAGAATAGGCAGGTGAAGAGGTATGAAGTTTAGAGAACAAAAAAAAGTAAGAGATAGATAGTTAGAACGATAAGTAGAGAAAAGCAAAGATCAATGAACAGTTAAAACGACAGGTATTAAGTCGGGAAAATGAGATAGAAGGTGTGAGACATACATGAAGAACGATTTGAAAAAAAAAATTGGAGAGTGGGAAGGGAACAGAAAAGCTGACAAACATACATACAGGCACCATAGAGACTTAAACAGAGAAAGAGAGAGAGAGAGAGAGAGAGAGAGAGAGAGAGAGAGAGAGAGAGAGAGAGAGAGAAAGAGAGAGAGAGAGAGAAACAGACAGACATATATCACTATTTAAAATGGCTTAGTCATAATATATGGAGATATTGATGATGTTTACAATCTGAACCATTTCGCCAATAAATCATATATTTTTTTTTCTTTTTTCTTACTCTGTCCAAATCACTATTAAATTTCTGTTAGTGTTTATTACGTCTATGTTGATCAAAATAACTGTATGAAACCGTATACTTCAGTCATTCTAGCCTTTCCCTGACATGATACAAGTACCGCAAGTTTATGACAAAAAACAATCACAAGTAAAGAATGAACACTTTATTCTTTGTATAAACAAAACAACGCTTAGGGAAGGGCCACACTGGGAGCGAAGCGGGCTGGGAGAAGCGAAGCGATTTTTTCAAGTGGCCTAATCGAGAGCGCAGGACAGCGGGCGAATCAAAGCAGATCCTTGCTGCACTTCTTGCTCAAGCTGTCATTTGATTTGACAATGAATAGGAAAAGACTAGCAGTGCTGCTGCTTCTTGATGACGATTATCCGAAGAAGAAAGAAAGAAAATTATGGGCGCATCCATTCAATCGACTGTGACAAGAATATGAAGAATTCCACCATTTGACTAAGAGTTTAATTGGCGATGAAAGCAGATTTTTCAACAACTTTCGAATGAGTCGCGATTCCTTTTTTCGTCTGCACGAATTGATTGAGGATAAAATCAAAAGAAGGACTACAAACATCAGAAAGCCAGTCGCATCGACTGAGCGTCTTGCCGTAACTTTGAGGTAGCTTGCTGACAACAATACGTGTGTAGACTGTGTGCACCACACAAACTTGTATTGATAGAGCCTAGTGAACTGAGGGACAGAGCAAGTGATATCCCAGCGGTGCGAGCGAAGGGAAATGGTCCAATCTCTCGCGCCGCTTCGCAACGGATCGCTTCGCATCGCTTTTCTGGCGATGTGGCCAGTCATCTCTTTGTTATTGTATTTAATATTCCCGCTTCGCATCGCTGGCGATGTGGCCAGTCATCTCTTTATTATTGTATTTAGTGTTCCCGCTTCGCTGGCGATGTGGCCAGTCATCTCTTTATTATTGTATTTAGTGTTCCCGCTTCGCTGGCGATGTGGCCAGCCATCTCTTTATCATTGTATTTCATGTTCCCGCTTCGCTTCGCTGGCGATGTGGCCAGTCATCTCTTTATTATTGTATTTCATGTTCCCGCTTTGCTTCGCTGGCGATGTGACCAGTCATCTCTTTATTATTGTATTTAATGTTCCCGCTTCGCTTCGCTGGCGATGTGGCCAGCCATCTCTTTATTATTGTATTTAATGTTCCCGCTTCGCTTCGCTGGCGATGTGGCCAGCCATCTCTTTATTATTGTATTTAATGTTCCCGCTTCGCTTCTCCCGCCGGCTTCGCTTCGCTGGCGATGTGGCCAGTCATCTCTTTATTATTGTATTTCATGTTCCCGCTTTGCTTCGCTGGCGATGTGGCCAGTCATCTCTTTATTATTGTATTTAATGATCCCGCTTCGCTTCGCTGGCGATGTGGCCAGTCGTCTCTTTATTATTGTATTCCATGTTCCCGCTTCGCTTCTTCCCGCCCGTTTCGCTTCGCTGGCGATGTCGCAAGTTATCTCTTTATTAATGTATATAATGTTCCCACTTCGCTTCTTCCAGCCCGCTTCGCTTCGCTGGCGATGTGGCCAGTCATCTCTTTATTATTGTATTTAATGTTCCCGTTTCGCATCTCCCCGCCCGCTTTGCTTCGCTGGCGATGTGGCCAGCCATCTCTTTATTATTGTATTTAATGTTCCCGCTTCGCTTCGCTGGCGATGTGGCCAGTCAACTCTATATCTATGAATATAATGTTCCCAATTCGCGTCTTCCCGCCCGCTTCGCCTCGCTGGCTATGGGGCCAGTCATCTCATTATTATTGTATTTAATGTTCCCGCTTCGCTTCTCCCCGCCTCGCTGGCGATGTGCCAGTCATCTCTTTATTATTGTATTTAATGTTCCCGCTTCGCTTCGCTGGCGATGTGGCCAGTCGTCTCTTTGGTATTGTATTTGCTGTTCCCGCTTCGCTTCTCACCGCCCGCTTCGCTTCGCTGGCGATGTGGCCAGTCATCTCTTTATTATTGTATTATGTTCCCGCTTCGCTTCGCTGGCGATGTGGCCAGTCATCTCTTTATTATTGTATTTAATGTTTCCGCTTCGCTTCGCTGGCGATGTGGCCAGTCGTCTCATTCTTATTGTATTCAATGTTCCCGCTTCACTTCTCAACGCCCGCTATACTTTGCTGGCGATGTGGCCAGTCATCTCTTTATTATTATTTTCTATGTTCCCACTTCGCTGGTGATGTGGTTAGTCATCTCTTTATTATTGTATTTAATGTTTCCGCTTCGCTTCGCTGGCGATGTGGCCAGTCGTCTCATTCTTATTGTATTCAATGTTCCCGCTTCACTTCTCAACGCCCGCTATACTTTGCTGGCGATGTGGCCAGTCATCTCTTTATTATTATTTTCTATGTTCCCACTTCGCTGGTGATGTGGTTAGTCATCTCTTTATTATTGTATTTAATGTTTCCGCTTCGCTTCGCTGGCGATGTGGCCAGTCGTCTCATTCTTATTGTATTCAATGTTCCCGCTTCACTTCTCAACGCCCGCTATACTTTGCTGGCGATGTGGCCAGTCATCTCTTTATTATTATTTTCTATGTTCCCACTTCGCTGGTGATGTGGTTAGTCATCTCTTTATTATTGTATTTAATGTTTCCGCTTCGCTTCGCTGGCGATGTGGCCAGTCGTCTCATTCTTATTGTATTCAATGTTCCCGCTTCACTTCTCAACGCCCGCTATACTTTGCTGGCGATGTGGCCAGTCATCTCTTTATTATTGTATTCAATGTTCCCGCTTCGATGGTGATGTGGTTAGTGATCTCTTTATTATTGTATTTAATGTTTCCGCTTCGCTTCGCTGGCGATGTGGCCAGTCGTCTCATTCTTATCGTATTCAATGTTCCCGCTTCACTTCTCAACGCCCGCTATACTTTGCTGGCGATGTGGCCAGTCATCTCTTTATTATTATTTTCTATGTTCCCACTTCGCTGGTGATGTGGTTAGTCATCTCTCTATTATTGTATTTAATGTTTCCGCTTCGCTTCGCTGGCGATGTGGCCAGTCGTCTCATTCTTATTGTATTCAATGTTCCCGCTTCACTTCTCAACGCCCGCTATACTTTGCTGGCGATGTGGCCAGTCATCTCTTTATTATTGTATTCAATGTTCCCGCTCCGCTGGCGATGTGTCCAGTCATCTCTTTATTATTGTATTTAGTGTTCCCGCTCCGCTGGCGATGTGTCCAGTCATCTCTTTATTATTGTATTCAATGTTCCCGCTCCGCTGGCGATGTGGCCAGTCATCTCTTTATTATTGTATTCAATGTTCCCGCTTCGATGGTGATGTGGCCAGTCATCTCTTTATTATTGTATTTAATGTTTCCGCTTCGATGGTGATGTGGCCAGTCATCTCTTTATTATTGTATTTAGTGTTCCCGCTTCGATGGTGATGTGTCCAGTCATCTCTTTATTATTGTATTTAGTGTTCCCGCTTCGATGGTGATGTGGCCAGTCATCTCTTTATTATTGTATTCAATGTTCCCGCTTCGATGGTGATGTGGCCAGTCATCTCTTTATTATTGTATTCAATGTTCCCGCTCCGCTGGCGATGTGTCCAGTCATCTCTTTATTATTGTATTCAATGTTCCCGCTTCGATGGTGATGTGTCCAGTCATCTCTTTATTATTGTATTTAGTGTTCCCGCTTCGATGGTGATGTGGCCAGTCATCTCTTTATTATTGTATTCAATGTTCCCGCTTCGATGGTGATGTGTCCAGTCATCTCTTTATTATTGTATTTAGTGTTCCCGCTTCGATGGTGATGTGTCCAGTCATCTCTTTATTATTGTATTTAGTGTTCCCGCTTCGATGGTGATGTGTCCAGTCATCTCTTTATTATTGTATTCAATGTTCCCGCTTCGATGGTGATGTGTCCAGTCATCTCTTTATTATTGTATTTAGTGTTCCCGCTTCGATGGTGATGTGGCCAGTCATCTCTTTATTATTGTATTTAATGTTCCCGCTTCGCTTCGCTGGCGATGTGGCCAGTCATCTCTTTATTATTGTATTTAGTGTTCCCGCTTCGCTTCGCTGGCGATGTGGCCAGTCATCTCTTTATTATTGTATTTAGTGTTCCCGCTTCGATGGTGATGTGGCCAGTCATCTCTTTATTATTGTATTTAGTGTTCCCGCTTCGATGGTGATGTGGCCAGTCATCTCTTTATTATTGTATTTAGTGTTCCCGCTTCGATGGTGATGTGGCCAGTCATCTCTTTATTATTGTATTTAGTGTTCCCGCTTCGATGGTGATGTGGCCAGTCATCTCTTTATTATTGTATTTAGTGTTACCGCTTCGATGGTGATGTGGCCAGTCATCTCTTTATTATTGTATTCAATGTTCCCGCTTCGCTTCTCCCCGCCCGCTTCGCTTCGCTGGCGATGTGGCCAGTCATCTCTTTATTATTGTATTTAGTGTTCCCGCTTCGCTTCTCCCCGCCCGCTTCGCTTCGCTGGCGATGTGGCCAGTCATCTCTTTATTATTGTATTCAATGTTCCCGCTTCGATGGTGATGTGGCCAGTCATCTCTTTATTATTGTATTTAGTGTTCCCGCTTCGATGGCGATGTGTCCAGTCATCTCTTTATTATTGTATTCAATGTTCCCGCTTCGATGGTGATGTGTCCAGTCATCTCTTTATTATTGTATTTAATGTTTCCGCTTCGATGGTGATGTGGCCAGTCATCTCTTTATTATTGTATTTAGTGTTCCCGCTTCGATGGCGATGTGGCCAGTCATCTCTTTATTATTGTATTTAGTGTTCCCGCTTCGATGGTGATGTGGCCAGTCATCTCTTTATTATTGTATTTAATGTTTCCGCTTCGATGGTGATGTGTCCAGTCATCTCTTTATTATTGTATTTAGTGTTCCCGCTTCGATGGCGATGTGGCCAGTCATCTCTTTATTATTGTATTTAATGTTTCCGCTTCGATGGTGATGTGGCCAGTCATCTCTTCATTATTGTATTTAGTGTTCCCGCTTCGCTTCGCTGGCGATGTGGCCAGTCATCTCTTTATTATTGTATTCAATGTTCCCGCTCCGCTGGCGATGTGGCCAGTCATCTCTTTATTATTGTATTCAATGTTCCCGCTCCGCTGGCGATGTGGCCAGTCATCTCTTTATTATTGTATTCAATGTTCCCGCTTCGATGGTGATGTGTCCAGTCATCTCTTTATTATTGTATTCAATGTTCCCGCTCCGCTGGCGATGTGGCCAGTCATCTCTTTATTATTGTATTCAATGTTCCCGCTCCGCTGGCGATGTGGCCAGTCATCTCTTTATTATTGTATTCAATGTTCCCGCTTCGATGGTGATGTGTCCAGTCATCTCTTTATTATTGTATTTAATGTTTCCGCTTCGATGGTGATGTGGCCAGTCATCTCTTTATTATTGTATTTAGTGTTCCCGCTTCGATGGCGATGTGGCCAGTCATCTCTTTATTATTGTATTTAATGTTTCCGCTTCGATGGTGATGTGTCCAGTCATCTCTTTATTATTGTATTTAGTGTTCCCGCTTCGATGGCGATGTGGCCAGTCATCTCTTTATTATTGTATTTAATGTTTCCGCTTCGATGGTGATGTGGCCAGTCATCTCTTCATTATTGTATCTAATGTTCCCGCTTCGCTTCGCTGGCGATGTGGCCAGTCATCTCTTCATCATTCTGTTTAACGTTCCCTCCTCGTTTCTCCCCCCCCCCGCTTCGCTTCGCTGGCGATGTGGCCAGTCATCTCTTTATCATTGCATTCAATGTTCCCGCTTCGCCTCTCCCCGCCCGCTTCACTCCCAGTGTAGCACTTCCCTTAGAACAATGTTATATCTTAATCTACTAAAAGTTTGTTGCCCTTACTTTTTTCTCTCATGCAAAACCCGCAGGTGAACGCGCACTGAATTTCTGGCATTCCATTGTACCGGGGCTCCCTGCAGAACGCGGGATATTTTTCTACTAGTATCGCGCACTTGTGCCACATATCTGTGCAATGTATGCCATCTGAAGAAATTAGAAAAGCGTTATGGTGTGTTTCTTTGATATTAATTTGATAATTGCTCTGTTTGCACAGGTATAAGCTAAGTTTGGTTTTTTTTTAAAAAGGGAAAAGAGTGACGGAGAATGAGCAGAAAAGAGATAGAGAGAGAACGGCAGTGAGAAAGAGAGATATAGTGAGAAAAAGGAGAGAGAGAGAGAGAGAGAGAGAGAGAGAGAGAGAGAGAGAGAGAGAGAGAGATACACACATAGAGGGTCAGAGGTAGAAGAAAGACAGAGAAAATGAAGATAAATAAATTGAGATAGATAAAAGAGCAATGTGAGGCAGAAGGGGGAAAATAGCAAAAAAGGGAGGTAAACTGAGTAAAATATTAAAAGCTGAGAATTAAGATATAAATGAAAATGAAGAGACAGAGCGAATGGTAGAGAGGCGTTAGGGTAGACAGAAACAATTTTATATAACATTATACGCCATACACACATTTATATATCATCATATATATATATATATATATATATATATATATATATATATATATATATATATATATATATATATATGTAAGTATGTCAGTATGTGATAGTTTTGATGGCTAAGATAGTTACATGTGTAGAGAAAGGATGAGGTAGACAGAGTCACACACAGTTATAGAGAAAAAAAAATATGGGGAAGGGTGAAAGAAAATGGGTGGGAATGGAATAAACTGGGCCTATTGAATACGAGACTCAGTTCAACAACTGCTGAGCACTTAAACATGAATATGAAAGTTTCAGAGCAGGGCATACGAATTTGTTTCAGTCGTGTTTACTTCATACTAGAAGATTCCAAGACGCTCTACTCACGATAGCAAACGGGACCCATAGATGACCACTGCCCATTTAGGAGGCACATCCTCCGGCTGTGTCTATTATATTGTAAGAAATTTTTCTGACACTTGTACTTTATGGTTTCTCCTACATCGTAGGTTTCAGTCGAAGCGCTGGCGCGAAAATCGATCTCTGTTTTTGGAAATCTATCTGTTGGACGATCGCATTTAATCTGACCAACTTGAGACAAGACAAATGTATAAGAATTAGATGCAATTGTAAACTTTTTGTCAGCATCATTCTATTCCTTTACTGGAATGTGTTATTTTATTTGAGTTTAAGCATTTAAATATTTCATGTATATTTTTGTCAATCTATTCAATTAAATTTAGAATTGGTGTCAAGCAGTTGTCTTAAGATATTAAAATTCAGGAAACACAACAAACCTGCGTTAATTGTGGTGCAGTAGAGGAACAAAGTTCATTTGAAAGAAAGACAATTATAAAAGCAAGACTTAGATGAGCATTGAACATTGTTGATAATACTGATAATTTTTTAAAGGGTTTCACCATACATTTTCGGCTAC
>JAWDGP010002719.1:180000-195000 GCA_033675545.1 Elysia crispata | reverse complement strand
GCCAGAAATTGGAATATAGACACATACATCACACGCTCAGTAGAAATGGGATGTCGAAACGTCTGAAATGGCTAAGGACAAGGCCAGAAATTGGAATATAGACACATACATCACACGTTCAGTAGAAATGGGATGTCGAAACGTCTGAAATGGCTAAGGACGCGGCCAGAAATTGGAATTTAGACACATACATCACACGTTCAGTAGAAATGGGATGTCGAAACGTCTGAAATGGCTAAGGACGCGGCCAGAAATTGGAATACAGACACATACGCACACAAGATCACGTCCATCTTTCCCCATTCACTAGCCTTATGCGCTCTATAATGCACCTTACCTTATTCCTGGTTCGCCCGGCCGTTGGTAGCGTATTTCCAGCTTATTCACACGTGTGCTGTACTGAGTACCTGTGAAACATGCATTGTTATACAAAGCCAATCCATTTTCGAGGGAAGTCTGTTTTCATCAGCACAGTAAACATAATGAGTAGCTAACCAGAACGCGTATACAACTCAGAACTGGCATCGTAAATTTTACCTACGCAGCTGTAATTTTTTACGTCTTATGCAGCTGGTCCTTGCGATAATTTCAATAGTTACTACAGTTGTTTTTTTTTTTGGGAAATCAGAAATATCTTGTGGCACAGTCAATCAACTAGTTGAATGCGCTCCCATGGCACGATGGCTGATAAGATGTTAGAGTTTCTGACCCTATTATTTACACTGACCCTATTATTTACATTGACCCTATTATTTACACTGACCCTATTATTTACATTGACCCTATTATTTACATTGACCCTATTATTTACACTGACCCTATTATTTACATTGACCCTATTATTTACACTGACCCTATTATTTACATTGACCCTATTATTTACACTGACCCTATTATTTACATTGACCCTATTATTTACACTGACCCTATTATTTACATTGACCCTATTATTTACACTGACCCTATTATTTACATTGACCCTATTATTTACACTGACCCTATTATTTACATTGACCCTATTATTTACATTGACCCTATTATTTACACTGACCCTATTATTTACATTGACCCTATTATTTACACTGACCCTATTATTTAAATTGACCCTATTATTTACACTGACCCTATTATTTACATTGACCCTATTATTTACACTGACCCTATTATTTACATTGACCCTATTATTTACACTGACCCTATTATTTACATTGACCCTATTATTTACACTGACCCTATTATTTACATTGACCCTATTATTTACATTGACCCTATTATTTACACTGACCCTATTATTTACATTGACCCTATTATTTACAATGACCCTATTATTTACAATGACCCTATTATTTACATTGACCCTATTATTTACATTGACCCTATTATTTACACTGACCCTATTACTTACACTGACCTTACTATTTCCTGCGACATTCTCCGTGGGTTCGAAACCCACAAAATTCACCTCTGCCCTGCAACTTTCGATTTTCATGTGGTTAAGATGATGAAATTTGATTCATTAAAACCGATTTCAGTGTGTTGAACAGTATTCTTCATGTAAGTACAATTCATCAATAATAATCTAAGCTTTTAAATTAAAATATTTGGACGTCAACTTTCTTTATTAAAATCTCAAAGGCTTAACCTCATTAATTTGTCATCTCGTGATACATTAAAGGTTATGAAGCAAACATGCTTAAAATGGTGAGATGTGCAAAGTTTATCACATCCTTTCTTGGTGTAAAATCTGACTTTCAGAGAAGACATATCTCTTATTTTAATCATATAAAATCTGCTTCAAATCAACAACGATTTAGAGAATCAATAACATCTAGTTTTTAGCATTAACTGCACTTTTTGCAAAATCAATTAAACCTATACTTTCCAAGCCTGTTTCAAGACCCTTTTAGCTGTTTGCTAATAGGTGACGAATCACTGTAAAAAAAAAATGGTCCAAAGTTGCCCTGCCTTGCGTGAATTCATGTCTGCCTATCTGCTTTATGTTACATAATAATAAATATGTAAAAGCATTTATCATTATAGTTGGAACTCTACAAAATCAATTAACTTCTCTTGTTGTTGAGAATTTTTTAATATCGTATTTTGCGAAAACTGTTCTTTCATATTTATAAAATTTCCATCTACAACGAAAATGGTGAGCAGGATATATCGTGATGATAATATATATATATATATATATATATATATATATATATATATATATATATATACAAAATTTAAAAGCTAAAAAAAAAAGCTGTTCGATATAATCTTTGCGGAAGGTAAACTTGTCTTTGAGTAATACAGATCTCCTAAAGGTATGATTACACGAAGCAATTTGCAGCTAGCCACACCATACCACAACATCCCCTGACGTTGAAAGCAGCAATTCTTTGCGCTTATGATGTGTAAAAAGCAGCAAATTTTACAAATTTATGCCGCCTATCACAAATAACATGCCATGTAAATTTTTAATTGTGACGTAAGAGTAATTTTTGAGTGGTGTTGCTAGCTGCAAATTGCTTCGTGTAAACATAACTTTGATGAGATTATTTACACCTGACTATCGAAGAAAAATGCTTACATTTCCGCTTAGCAGAGACGTGTTCAATAGCGATATCATCAATATCCAGCACAAAACGTGCCCCCTGTCCCGAGCCCTTAAACGAGGAGTAGTAGAAATATTAATCTATACATTCATAAAGTGTGCAATTATTTCTCTGCGCTAATATATATGTTATATATATATATATATATATATACACACACATAAATATCATAGAAGCATCTTTTTAATTTAAAATAAAGTAATATTCAAACCGAATTTCACATATTAAATTGTCCTTCAGGATAAATACGCTGACTCAATAGATCTGTCCTTGAGTTAAATTGCCCTTATAAAAACAGAGATATGCTTAACTAAAGATATATTTATGGGCGTTTATCATTTATGAAAGTGATGGGTTTTCATGAAGAGTGCAATTCAGATGCGCTTCGCATTGTTAAATAACAAGATAAATTATTTTCAGTGTTAATACACAAACAATAAAGAGAGATAGAGAGAGAGAGAGAGCAGACAGAGGGATGGACAAGAGAGACAAAATGAAAGGGATAAAAAAGAATTAGAGAATAGAGAGGGAAAGAGGGTAAAATGAAAAATTATGATTTGTGAAAATTATCCAAGCTGTAGTTATATGTAAAAAAATTAGTTTTACCCGTTGTTAAGGGAAAATACAAAAAAAAAAAAAAAAAAAAAAAAAAAAAAAGAACGAAAGGAAAGAATAAGAACTCGACATCCACACTTCTTTATTGGTCTTTTAAAGTAACCACCTGGTTTTATGGAAATGAACATGTGATCTTTTCCTTTTCAAGAAGGAAAATTAAATTCATTTCGTTATATGTATCTATGGATTGCAGTGTAGAGATTTCCCTTTCCAAAGAAACATAATACCAGCAACTCACTTTGAAGAACCAAGTGCATTGAACTATCTCTTTCTTGTTGGAGAAATTGAAACTGTAAGAGGGTGATGCTTTGTTCAGTTGGAATACTCCACCACAGTCTTCAGTTGAAGAAAAAAAAAGAATTTTAAACGGATTTATTTGTAAAATTGTTCAATACTTTTTAAATAAATATCTTACACTTACTTGCTTAGTTAAAAGTAGTTAGTAGTAGTAGTAGTAGTAGTAGTAGTAGTAGTAGTAGTAGTAGTAGTAGTAGTAGTAGTAGTAGTAGTAGTAGTAGTAGTGGTGATAGGAGTGGTATAGAAGTGGTAGTAGTAAAGGTGGTAGTAGTGGTGGTAGTAGTGGTGGTAGTATTGGTGGTAGTAGTGGTGGTGGTAGTAGTAGTAGTAGTAGTAGTAGTAGTAGTAGTAGCAGCAGCAGCAGTAGGAGCAGCAGCAGCAGCAGCAACAGTAGTAGTAGTAGTAGTAGTAGTAGTAGTAGTAGTAGTAGTAGTAGTAGTAGTAGTAGTAGTAGTAGGACATAGATAAAACAATATTCACAAAAATACCTGAGAGAGAGAGAGAGAGAGGGAGAGAGAGAGAGAGAGAGAGAGAGAGAGAGAGAGAGAGAGACAGAGACAGAGACAGAGACAGAGACAGAGACAGAGAATCAGAGCTGGAAAAAGCTTTTTGGTTGTTTTTTTTTTTTTTCAATAAATTAGCAAAAGTATTTTGAACTTAGCATTGTTTTTATAATTTAATAGTTGATTTGTCTTGAGTATGTTCAAATGGCGGTTAAACTACATATGTTTAATCAATTTTCATTCACTCAATAGCTTTTGACAGATCAGTGCAGTAGATGATGAAATTCATCACCCAGCTCCATACCTTCGGAAAAGGGACACAACTCTATTATGAATGTAAACCTATGATCTGCCCATCATTGTGCCTCTTCCCACAGGACGCTTGCGGATTGCACAAAATCTAAACTTTGCTTCACGATTCTTGTCAAAAAGTCAGAGGGATTATCATAAGGGTCCATATTTAATTTAGAAATCGTTATTAGCAATGCTGAAAAACGAATATCTTGATGTTGCTTGTTGAAAATTGCACTTCGGTTTTGAAACTACTGGTCAAGATAAGTAGCAAATTCTACAGTCGCTCGAACCTACCCGTAGAAGCAGGCCGATAGGAACACAGAGTTATGTTCTTCTTTCGCAGTTTCAGGGTATATCGAGATTTCTTTTTCCTTTCTGAGCTGGTTTTCCTTTCTACACGGTAGGGGATTTCGTTGTGATTCAGATACATGCCTACAAGATTTAGAAAAAAAAATAGATAAAAGATCAACTATAAAAAATGCTGAGCATGAGAAAAGTATTTAAAAATTCATTCCCATGTCGGTTACTTTTCTACATGCACCTACTGCGCTCACATCGCAGAAAGAAATAAGGGAAGCTATCGCTTATTTATTTAACGAATTAATATGATACGCGAAAAAAAAAAAGAATGAAAATACAAGTTTTTTAAGTGGGTCTATACTATTTGATTTATATATATATATATATATATATATATATATATATATATATATATATATATATATATATATATATATATATATATATATATATATATATATATATATATATTTTTTTTTTAATGTAATTTTTTTCTCGGTTAGTCGGAGCGACACGTTCCGATGGATTTTTTTATTCAGAGCTATTCAATTGAAAAAGAACTTAGAGAAAAAAAAACTGAATTGAAAATATTTAGGAAAGACATTTTCTTATTTATAATGGTATAAATTCTTTCTCTCCTACACCAAAACGTATTATTTGACATACTGTACTGAAGGTAGGCTGTGCAAGTTGTATCAGCAACCGTCTGGTTTCAAGGATTAGTTACTTAGAGGTTGTTATAGGTCTATGCCAAAAATGTCACAATAATACCACTATTTTTATTGCTATTATTAGAACATATTTGGTCAATGTTTACTGACATCAAACACTGAATGAGCACCCAAGCAGGGCGTGGCTTAAGCGACGGTTAGATATGAAGATCGACTAAACAACTTCCTTTTCGTTCTGCAGATTGAAATAGATCGATAGATGTAACCGCAAAACTGGTTTTCGATTCATACCACTAGACGGTGAATCGAAAGCTCTCCTGGGAGATCAGGTACCGTTTTGCTTAGGGTTAAGGTTTATGATTAGGTTTAGGGGTTAGGGGTTAAGATAAGGGTTAGTGATAGGGTTAGTGTTAAGGTAAGGGTTTCAGTAAGGGCTACTGTTAGGGTTTAGGTTAAAATTAAAATTAGGATTAGAGTTAAGGTTACAGTTTTGGTGAGCGTTAGGCTGGTGAGGGTGAGGATTAGGGTTAAGTTTAGTGGTTATTGGTTAGGGTGAGGGATAGGTTAGGGTTTAGTGGTTATTGGTTAGGGTTATGGGTTAAGGGTTAGGAGCTATGGTTCCAGGTTTAGGGTTATTTTTAGAGTGAGGTTTAGATTAATGATTTGGGTTACTTTTAAGTGTTGAGCAGATTTAGGGTTAGGATGAGGATTAGGGTAAGGGTTAGTGTTTGAGTTAGCGTTAGTTTGAGGATTAATTCTAGGTATAGGGGTTGAGATTAGGTTTACAGTTATAGGTTAGAGTAAGTTTTAGTTTTAGGTTTGGGGTTGCCGATATGTTTTAGGGATAGGAATAATTTTAGTGTTAGGGTTTAGGGTTAGTGGCCAGTGTTAGGGCTGCGGTTAGGGTTAGGGTTAAGGCTAGTTGTTATTTGTTAGGTTTAGGGGTAGGGTTAGTGGTTATTGGTTAGTATTATGGTCAGTGTTAGAGCCAGCGTTAGGGTCAAGTGTTACGGTTAGGTTTAGGGTTAGGTTTAGCGTTAGGGTTAGGGCTAGGCTTTGAGTTATGGTCACGTTAGGCTTTGGGTTAGTTAGGAGAAGAAGGAAAAAAAGTAGTTGAAGCGGAAAAGGTAGTAGAAGAAGATGATAAAGAAGAAGAAGAATCGGAACAACAACATCAACAACAACAATAACAACATTAGTAGCAACAAGAACAACAAGCAGAAGAAGAACGAGAACAAGAGGAATGAGATATAGACGAAGACGAAGAAGAAGAACAAGAACAAGAACAAGAACAAAAGTGCAAGAACAAGAAAAATCCCAAGAAGGTTCTAATTTACTAAGAGTAAGAAGTTACCTTTCACGGGCCTACATCCGCCTTTCCTGTTTTGAATTAATGTGAAAGGAGACCCAAAGGGCAGCCAAATCTCATCAACAGCAAATCCTGAGCTTTTGCAACAGATAACAAGCCGTTTGAGTTTCGTCTTGCTGGCGTCTGCGTCCGCTGTATACGTGTATCGTGTACGAAATCTCTGAAACCCTTCATGACGATTAAAAACATTTAAGAACAAGTAGAGAACGATCTCAGCCTCGTTTTCATTTGCGCTGTTGTGGAGCATTGTGATTAACAAACTTAGTAAAAAAATAAAAAAAAAACTATGGTAAAAAAAAAAGAAATAGAAAAATGTTTACCACTCGAATTTTCTCAAAAAACGCCTTATCAATTCCCCCCCCCCCCCCCCTTTTTTCCCCCTTTTTCCCGCAACAAAAAAAAAGGAAAAAGCATTTAAGAAATAATATTACTAAAAAAAATAATCCAGTCATTGCATTTAGGCTTGAGAAAAGTAACTTTGTTTTAATTTATGATGAATTACAATGTAAATGAAAACGTAAAAAGAGACAAAGATATTTCTCAATACAGCAGTATTTGGGGAATATACCTACGTACCGGTAATTAAAAAACAACTTATGCAGTTACCCCCCCCCCCCCCCCTTTTTTTTTTCCCCCGCAAAAAAATATTGAACAGAGAACCTTCACTTAAAAAAGTAAGAGTTCAAGACAAAAATCTTAAGTAAATCTGAAAACATTCAGACTAACCTGCACGAGGACATCTTCTTGCTGTTTTAAAAATGCAGTAGTATCCAAGCGGCCACTGGATATTTGGTTTTCCTCTCCGGGTGTGAACACAGTAAAAGAGTCTGTACGTTCGTTTAGAGATCGCTAGGGATTGAAAATACAAAAAAGAAGGTGAGTAAGTAAAACTGAAAAGAGGGGGGGTTGTTTGTTTGTTTGTTTTGGAAATTTGATAAACAAATAGAACAAAACAACAACAACAACAACACATATCACCACCACCACCACCACCACCACCACCACCATCACTACTACTACTACTACTACTACTACTACTACTACTACTACTACTACTACTACTACTGCTGCTGCTGCTGCTGCTGCTGCTGCTACTACTACTACTACTACGACTACTACTATTATTACTATTATTATAACTACTACTACTACTACCACTACTACTACTACTACTACCGCTACTACAACTACAACACTTTTACCGCTACTCCTCCACCTCCTCCTCCTCCTCCTCCTCCTCCTCCTACTACTACTACTACTACTACTACTACTACTACTACTACTACTACTACTACTACTACTACTACTACTACTACTACTACTACTACTACTACTACTACTACTACTACTACTACTACTACTACTACTACTACTACTACTGCTGCTGCTGCTGCTGCTGCTACTACTACTACTACTACTACTACTACTACTACTACTACTACTACTACTACTACTACTACTACTACTACTACTACTACTACTACTACTACTACTACTAATACTAATACTAATACTAACGCGAACGCTACAACTACTTTGAAGCTGCTGCTACGGCAACTGGTTTTCCATTTTTCAACCTCAATAGTTTTATCGAGCAATTTTTGTAATGCCATCAAAGATCTTTGGAGGAAACGTATAAAATAGACTTTAAAAAAAATCAAGCAATTTATTCTACCAAGAAAATCTGATAGAATTGTAGAAATGCGGTAAGATGTTGATCACCTACTCTTATTAAAGTAGAGTGTAATACTTTTCTTCTCAAACTCTCGGCTTGGACAATCATCAGAGGAGTTCAAGAGCGGAAGGGCGTAATCCCCACTAGGATAATATTCCCTTTTAGTCGAAGCTGAAATTTGTTTTTAAAGCATTATAAAGGTAGGCGAAAAAGAAAAAAAAGAAAACTTTCAATCAATTTGTAAGCGAAATGTTGTAAAAGAATATAATTATCCTATTTTAAAATTTTCAGGGCTTGAATATCATATATGGTATCAACAAAATCAAAACAACAAAAATAAACCGATTAAATAGCTATACTAGTTTTAATTCGTTCATATTTAGAGTCAATTTCAAAGATATATAGTTCAGTTGTTGTTTTTTTTTTGTTTTTTTTTTTAATTTAGTAGACAAAATGTTATGAATTATAGTAAATAAAATGAATATTTTAAATTTCTTTTTTTTTGTCAGTATTTTTAGTTAATGTCACAATAATTATGTGAAAGGCCTTTAGAAATAAACAGGACAAAAAAAAGTTCAAATGTAAGGCGAAGGATGTTCACCAGGAGTAAACACTGATCTACACCCGGTGGATGGATCCAGACCAGGCGGGCAGACGCATGTGCACCGCCCATTTACGAAAGTGAGATAACCGTCACTCTCACAGTAGAATTTCAAGTACTTGCATCTGTCTGTAAGGAAATACAGCGTCTACAAGATTCGTATTGTACATCTCAAAAAAAAAAATCTTACTGTTTCAATTGCTGACCCATCAACTTTTATTCAAAATCGAAATTTTTGTCAAATTTTTTTTATTCATTCTTTAGCATCACACAAAAACCTTCTGTTAATTTTTTTTTAAGAGACTGCCCAGAAAATAAACTTAAATGGTTTTACAAAGGTCATAGTATCGAAAGGTTTACTACAATGTCAAATCTCTGTGGCGTCATTCGTAGACATCCGCTTTATTTTGTCCGCTTTTACTTTTTTTTTTTTTTTTTTTGTCTGAATTTTTTGCTTTGTGGTATAATAAATGTGCTTTTTGCACGATTAACGTTAAAATACACTATATCAACAAAAATGCACGCAAAATCACTATAAACAAAACTAACAATAAAAATCGTCAATAAAAGGCAAAATAAACATAGCATTACTTAAAAAAAAAAAAAGGAATGTTGCTTGCGATTTAAAATTATGAAAATATGAAAACACAATAGCTGGTGTACAGGAAACAAATATAAGAGCAAGAGCTACAAGACCACACAAGATCAACAAAATCACCACCAACAATAACAACAACAGCAACAACAACAACAACAACAACAACAACAACAACAACAACAACAACAAAAACAACAATAAAAATACTTCAATGTCAACAAGTAAATTTTAACGACTGGCTTTGCTACCATAGCATTTGTTATGTTCGGACAAGTCCTTCATCATGTAGTAACGACTGAGAAAGTGCTCCTGGTCGCTTATAAGTCGCGGCCTCTTTCTGTTCACAGATCTGAAAACAGAATAGCAACATAACGCACTGTAAACATGGTAAGTCATACAGGCTCAATAAAACAGTGTTCATTGTCAGACGTGAAGATGATTATTCTTTCCCTTGAAAATGCATGTACTATAACAAAAACCACAATTTTATACTTCTAGTACATCTAATTCTGTTACTCTCGTCGAAAAATCAATATGTAGGGATCCTAACTATACAGCGTGGGTTCAAGGTAATACGCACCAATAAAGAAGTATATGCTTTACCTAGAATTCTCTAAAAAATTATACCTATCTTGTGAGTTCAAATGAGGAGATTTCTACGGCTTGAGCATCTACAAAATCTTTCTTCCTAAAAAGGCTACCATTACTACTACTTCACCTACGACGACTACCACTAATACTTCTTCAACCAATATTACGACTACTACTTCTACTACTGCTAGTACTACTACTACTACTACTACTACTACTACTACTACTACTACTACTACTACTACTACTACTACTACTACTACTACTACTACTACTACTACTACTACTACTACTACTACTACTACTACTACTACTACTACTACTACTACTACTACTACTACTACTACTACTACTACTACTACTACTACTACTACTACTACTACTACTACTACTACTACTACTACTACTACTACTACTTCTTCTTCTACTACTACTACTACTACTACTACTACTACTACTACTACTACTGCTGCTGCTGCTGCTGCTGCTGCTGCTGCTGCTACTTCTACTTTCACCATTACTACTCCCACCACTACTTTTACTACTACTATAACTTTTATTATGAACAGCAAGACACATTTAAGGAACCCATCTCCGAACCTTCAGGGTAATATCCGAAATTACAATATATCGCTCATGACCAAGACACAACCTTTTGTTCGTCGTCTTTCTCTTTTTGATCGTATATGGAACGAATTTTAGACATGTGAATGCTTCTATTGTTCTCAAAACATTTTTCACTTTTTTGGTATTACTCAGCTCTGTAAAAGGACGAAACACTTCAGGTTATCTTTATTCTTTTCAAATGTTTATATTATTTTTTTTGTTTAATATGAAATTAAAATTCATTTTTCATGTTGGTTTTGTTTTGTCTTTTATGAATACGTACATATATAGTATAATCAAAGTTGTTTCAAAAACACGCATTAAAATTTAGTAGCCTGGCCAAAATAATTACAATATTACCGAGAATCATGGTTCCCATAATTTAAATGATGTTAAGTAACCTTGGCCCTTTAATTACAATGATGTTTAAAAGCCTTTCATTACAGTTATAATGATATCTAAAAGCAATGCCCATGTTATTACAAAAATTTAGACACCTAGTACCTATGATTAAAATGATATTTAGAAGCGAGGTTCTCATAAATACAATGATGTTTAGAAAATAAATTCCCATTCTTACAATGATGTTAAGAAGTCTGGGCCCAATAATTACCATATTGTTAAAAGGATCAGCCCCTATTATTAAAATAATGTTTAGAATTTGGCTCCTATAATTACTGTGATGTTTTAATGCCTAGTTCCTTTAAATATAATGATGTTCAGAGGCTCTATAATCTAAAAAAAATTTTTAGAAACATCGAATTTTTAATTACAATGATGTTTAGAAGATCGGCCTCTATAAAAAAGTGATCTCTTAAAGTCTGTCTTCTAAAAATACAGTGTTCTTTAAAGGTGCGGTCTCTATCCATACAATAATGTTCAGAAGATATGTCCTTTTTTAAATATAACGATCTACAAAGTGAGTGATGTTTGGAAGTCTCGTCCCTATAATGAGAGTGACGTTTAGAAGTCTGATCCCTATAGTGAGAGTGATGCTTACAAGTGTAGTCCCTTTAGTGAGAGTGAAGTTTAGAAGTCTGTTCCCTACAACCAGAGTGATGCTTAGAAATCTGTTCCCTATAGTGAGAGTGATGCCTAGACGTCTGGTCCCTATAGTGAGAGTGACGTTCAAAAGTATGGTCCCTATAATGAGAGTGACGTTTAGAAGTCTGGTCCCTATAGTGAGAGTGACGTTTAGAAGTCTGGTCCCTATAGTGAGAGTGACGTTTAGAAGTCTGGTCCCTATAGTGAGAGTGATGCCTAGAAGTCTTGTCCTATAATGATAGTAATGTTTAGAAGTCTGGTCCCTATAATTAGATTGACGTTTAAAAGTCTGGTCTATATAGTAAGAGTGATGCTTAGAAATCTGTTCCCTATAGTGAGAGTGATGCCTAGACGTTTGATCCCTATAGTGAGAGTGACGTTCAAAAGTATGGTCCCTATAATGAGAGTGACGTTTAGAAGTCTGGTCCCTATAGTAAGAGTGACGTTTAGAAGTCTGGTCCCTATAATGAGAGTGATGCTTAGAAGTCTGGTCCCTATAGTGAGAGTGATGCTTAGAAGTCTGGTCCATATAGTGAGAGTGACGTTTAAAAGTCTGGTCCCTATAGTGAGAGTGATGCTTAGAAATGTGGTCCATATAGTGAGAGTGACGTTTAAAAGTATGGTCCCTATAATGCGAGTGACGTTTAGAAGTCTGGTCCCTATAGTGAGAATGACGTTTAGAAATCTGATCCCTATAGTGAGAGTGACATTTAAAAGTCTGATCCCTAAAGTGAGGGTGATGCCTAAAAGTCTGGTCTCTATAGTGAGACTTATGCCTAGAAGTCTGGTCCCTATATTGAGAGCGATTCTTAGAAGTCTGGTCCCTATCGTGAGAGTGACATTTAGAAGTCTGTTCCCTATAATGAGAGTTATGCTTAGAAGTCTAGTTCATATAGTGAGAGTGACGTTTAGAAGTCTGGTCCCTATAGGGAGAGTGAAGTATAGAAGTCTGGTCCCTATAGTGCGAGTGGCGTATAGAAGTCTGGTCCCTATAGTGAGAGTGACGTTAAGAAGTCTGGTCCCTATAGTGAGAGTGACGTTTAAAAGTCTGGTCCCTAAAGTGAGGGTTACGTTAAAAAGTCTGGTCCCTATAGTGAGAGTGACGTTTAGAAGTCTGGTCCCTATAGTGAGAGTAATGTTTAGAAGTCTGTTCCCTATAACCAGAATGATGCTTAGAAGTCTGGTCCTTATAATGAGAATGACGTTTAAAAGTCTTATATCAATAGTGAGAGTGATGCTTAGAAGTCTGGTCCCTATAATGAGAGTGATGTTTAGAAGTCTGGTCCTTATAGTGCGAGTGATTTTTAGTAGTCTAGTCCCTTTAATGAGAGTGATGCCTAGAAATCTGGTCCCTATATAGATAGTGACGTTTACAAGTCTGGTCCCTGTAGTGAGAGTGATGCTTAGAAGTCTGGTCCCTATAGTGAGAGTGACGTTTAGAAGTCTGGTCCCTATAGTGAGAGTGACGTTTAGAAGTCTGGTCCCTATAATGAGAGTGATGCTTAGAAGTCTGGTCCCTATAGTGAGAGTGACGTTTAGAAGTCTGGTCCCTATAGTGAGAGTGACGTTTAGAAGTCTGGTCCCTATAGTGAGAGTGACGTTTAGAAGTCTGGTCCCTATATAAAGAGTGACGTTTAGAAGTCTGGTCCCTATAGTGAGAGTGATGCCTAAAAGTCTGGTCTCTATAGTGAGACTTATGCCTAGAAGTCTGGTCCCTATATTGAGAGTGATTCTTCGAAGTCTGGTCCCTATCGTGAGAGTGACATTTAGAAGTTTGGTCCCTATAGTGAGAGTGACATTTAGAAGTCTGGTCCCTATCGTGAGAGTGACATTTAGAAGTCTGGTCCCTATAGTGAGAGTGGCGTATAGAAGTCTGGTCACTATACTGAGAGTGACGTTTAGAAGTCTGGTCCCTATAGTGAGAGTGGCGTATAGAAGTCTGGTCACTATACTGAGAGTGACGTTTAAAAGTCTGGTCCCTAAAGTGAGGGTTACGTTACAAAATCTGATCCCTATAGTGAGAGTGATGTTTAGAAGTCTGGTCCCTATAATCAGAGTAATGCTTAGAAGTCTGGTTCCTATAATCAGAGTGGCGTTTAGAAGTCTGGTCTCTATAATCAAAGTTATGCTTAGAAATCTGGTCCCTATAATCAGAGTGGCGTTTAGAAGTCTGGTCTGTATAATCAGAGTGATGCTTAGAAGTCTGGTCCCCATAATCAGAGTGATGTTTAGAAGGCAGGTCCTATGATTAGAGTGACGTTTAGAAGTCTTGTCCCTATAATCAGCGTAATTTTTTGATTTCTGGTCTTATAATTTGAGTGACGTTTAGAAGTCTGGTCCCTCTAATGAGAGTGACGTTTAGAAGTCATGTTCCTATTGCAAGATTGATACTTAGAAGTCTAGTCCCTATAATGAGAGTGACGTTTAGAAATCTGGTTTCTATATTCAGAGTGATGCTTAGAATTCTGGTCCCTATAATCAGAGTGACGTTTAGAAGTCTGGTCGTTATAACAAGAGTGATGTTTAGAAGTCTGGTCATATAATTAGAGTGACGTTTAGAAGTCTGGTCCCTATAAGAAGAGTGATGCTTAGAAGTCTGGTCCCTATAATCAGAGTGACGTTTAGAAGTCTTGTCCCTATAATGAGAGTGATGCTTAGAAATTTTGTCCCTATAGTGAGAGTGATGCTTAGAAGTCTGTTCCCTATAACCAGAGTGATGCTTAGAAGCCTGGTCCCTATAACCAGAGTGATGCTTAGAAGTCTGGTCCCTATAATCAGAGTGGCGTTTAGAAGTGTGGTCCTTTTAGTCAGAGTGACGTTTAGAAGTCTGTTCTTTATAATGAGAGTGTCGTTTAGAAGTCTGGTCCTTATAATGAGAGTGGAGTTTAGAAGCCTTGGCCCTTTATTGAGTTTGACCTTTTCAAGTCTGGTCCCTATTATCAGAGTGACGTTTAGAGGCTTGTTCCCTACATCGAGAATGACGATTAGAAGCTTGGTCCTGATAAGTACAATACATTATATTTACTATGATGTTAAGGAGATCGGCCCCTATCATTACAATGATGGTTATTAATCGGCCCCTATAGTTATAGCGGTGTTTAGAAGATCTGCCCCTACAATAAAATGATGGTTGTAAGCCTCGCCGTTATATTTATAGTTACGTATAAAAAGATAGGCCTCCATAATTAGAATGATATTCAGAAGATTGCTCCCTTTAGTGACAGTAGTAT
>JAWDGP010002719.1:5000-175000 GCA_033675545.1 Elysia crispata | reverse complement strand
ACACTGGTAAGGGTTATTTTCAAATCATGATTAGAAACATGTGTCTTGGACTGTGACGTTAAGTATCAGGGTGATTTATGTGACACTGGTGATGGGTGCTTTCCATATTATGATTAGAAACATGTGAATTGGGCATGCATATATATATATATATATATATATATATATATATATGTATATGTATATATACACATATATAGTAACCATTTAAAAGATTCATTAATCATGTTGTCCGGTATTTCTGTCACCATTTATCATGGGAAAATCTTCCTCCTATTTTAGTTTCTCAAGAAAGTATACAAAAAACTTCTTGGATAACTTATATAATAGGTCTGGATAAAAAATGTAATTCAAAATAATCAACAACCCCTTTCATTAAGTTTTAAACGTTTTTCAAACCGACACATTGTGCTTTTTATGATCACAGCAGGAAACAAAGGGTAAAAAAGTCTACATTTGAAGGAAAAACCAGGCAGTCATTATTTTTAACCCTTCATTTCTCGCTCCAAGATCTGTTTGTTAAAATAATCTTGAATTTTTGAAAATTTATAACTTTCACGAAAATATGGGTTGATATAAAAGAACTTTGAAGTTTTAAGGTTTTATTGTATGCCGCATGAGTCCTTCTTTTTGCGTTCCTGATCAAGAAAAGAGGAGAAACATATTTGATTACACGTTCTTTACTAACTTTCGTTTTTTGTTTTTGTTTTTTGTTTTTGTTTTTGTTTTTTTTTTTTTTTTGTGGCCTCTGACAAATTAGGATATACCGTCATTAACCTTAAAAGAGTCCCAAAGTTATTGAAATATTTCATCCACTAGACAAAATCTCGTTCTGAAAAGAAAAAAAAAGCGTCAACTTTGTGAGGACAACTCACAAACTGATGTATCTTGTGCGCCGGTCAAAAGTGGTGACCCACAGGTTAAACTCGCAACTTCTCTTTCTACTGCTGATAACAGTTTCCATTTCCTTAGGGCGCCTTTGAGACACAAAACTGGCTCTGCTGTGGATTCTCCTATTCATGGTTGTGCCAAGATTTGCTTTCATGTTTTACCAACAGTAGATGATGGCCGACTATCCCGTGAAAAAACTCAATATACACAAACTGTTTAATGCACTTTTTTGCATCTTGTTGCTGATTAAGCATTTTTCTTACAAAAAAAAAATATAAAAGTAACCGCTCCTCTATTAACTATAATTCTATGTATCTACAAAATCTAAGATCTATAAAATATGAATGACCTTTAAATACATAACCGCAAATAAATTAATAATTCCAGTGAAGGAATAGAGAGATTATGGTATGAAGTTTAAAACTAAGTATTGCCTCTATAACTGATGATATGCATTTCTTTCAATTTACGGAACAAGTTTGTCAGAATGGATCAAGTCATTATACAACGGATAGATTCGTAAGAACAGAGGTCGTGCTTTCAACCAACATTTTATTTTTACCGTTGTATTTACAAATCTGTCTGTCCATCACACTCACTCTTCATTTTCGTTACTATGTTGGATTTTTTTCCCATTATATTTCTCTTTTCAAAAATTTCAATCTGTATATACTTCCCTCTTTCTATCTTTTTTTTTTCTTTTCTTGTGCCTCTGATTTCGCTTTTCTGTATGTGTTCTTGTCATCTTTTCTAACCACTCCTCCCTTTCCAATTTTTGAAAACATGTCTTTATCTGTGGATTTGTCTCAACTATTATACTTGTCGTTTTAATCATTACTTTGGTAATATTTTTATCTTGACTTTTTTTTAATCTACCTACTTATCTGTTATTTTCTTTCTTTTCCAAATTTCCTACCCCTTCACCAACCTGTCTTTCTCCTTGTTTCTGAAGCTAGGCTATAACATCCTCGTAGGTTATAAGCTTAGTTTCCCAATTTTTCTAAGTTTCAGGTAGCGCTTAGCAATGGCTAGAAATCAGCTATCTGTGGAAAAATTTTAATCAAAGAATTGTCCTTTGTGGAATCAAAAACCTCTGTTTTCAGTTTTATCAGCTCGCTGGGGCCTGAATCTTATTTATATCGCAATGGTAGGCTTTGTTTTGTCAAGTAACTAAACATGTCTGGAATGTGTTCCCTTCGTGCAGCTGTGGAATCAGCCTATGTTTTGAATCAAATAGAATAGTTAGTTAACATTAAAAGGCTTCAATCAACTTAATAACACTTTTCTCAATGGCATAGATTATCCGCACTCCTACTGGTTGGTTACATATGTGCTACAAGTTTATTTTTATAAGATACTTCTATTAGTCGTGTACTGGACAATAACTATTGTAGTAAAAGGCTGGTGCTACAAAGTATCCATTGAATGCTTGGTTCTTAATACAGTTTGGAGGTAGAGGATGATCAGCAGCATAATAATTATTCTGATTGCATAATTCATAAATTATTTGCACATAATTCAACAAACCAAAGTAATGATGCTATTAGCAGCTAAGAAAGGAGAAAGTAACTGCAGGCCCTATGTTTTCTTTAATATTTTAATACATTCCATTTCTCTTCACATATACACTAAGAGCTTTCTCAGCTTTTCCATGCCATGACATCTGCTGCTTACGAAAACACTTTATATTTCATTTCAACTTCCTTTTTGAAGACTGTAACATTTTCAAGTTATTTATGCTTTTTTTCTTCCCTATCAGATACCTGATTTTTTTTAACAGGCTTCCTACTTTTCTACCTCCTTGGACACATTGTATTAACTTTGTGAAGCTGCTGCTGCAATTCCTCATTACCTGAGTATTAAGTTTCGACCTTTCAGATAGTACAATAAATATAACCTTAATATTTTATGATCTTTTATGCGCACACTTCTTTGTCCATTCAATTTTGGGATAATTTGGTAACAACAGTTTAAAGAACAAGTAATAGTACTTCAATTAGAAAAGATCACCCTACCCACCATCACTGCTTTTTTGTGTAATTTAAAACTTTAAGTTTCAGCTTTGTATGTGTAAAAATCAAAGAGGTATATCTTCTTAAACACCAAGTGATTAATCAGATCATAATAAGTTTAACTCTGAACATGGTGTTAATATGTCACAAAAGCTTTAAATCAGTCATAAACTAAAAATAAAATCAATGATATGTTTCTCATAATATCCTTGTATTTAAGTCTTTGTGAAAAAAAAAAAACACACACACAAGATGTCATTTGGATGACTAATCAAAGCCAATCACACAGTTTATTTATGTGAGATTTCATAATGAAATTTCGAAGATTATTCAGACCTAAAATTATTGAATTCTGTATGAACTCATGATATCTTTTAAAACACATTTTGGCATTTCTAACAAAATAGGATGACAGTTTGGCAAAGCAAGAATTATAATAGTCTGCCATTTCTATCTGCCTCATCTCTTAACTCATTGTGTGCCAGAGCGTTTTCCACGGTTGTGCCAGGCCATTTTCACTGTGCATATTGTCTTTAGAGGATGCATTGGAAATTGGGTTCCAGTTTGGTTTATTTTTGTGTAACTATGACTTATTATATATTTAGAGTTATCTCTCATAGGAAACTAGGAAGTTTCATGACCGGGCTACCAACGGCGAAACAAACATTGGTTCTTATATCGACGATACATCGTCGCTTGGCACAGCTGCGGCTCACTATATCGACGATACATCGTCGATTGGCACACAATGAGTTAAGCTGGATGTAAGCGAAACTCCCAGTCTCACATTTAGTCTCACTGTGTATCTGTTTGCTCCCTTCCCCACTTCATTACATCTCTCCTCATCCCTCCCTCCCTCCCTCCCTCTCTCTCTCTCTCTCTCTCTCTCTCTCTCTCTCTCTCTCTCTCTCTCTCTCTCTCTCTCTCTCTCTCTCTCTCTCTCTCTCTCTCTCTCTCTCTCTCTCTCTCTCTCTCTCTCTCTCTCTCTCTCTCTCTCTCTCTCTCTCTCTCTCTCTCTCTGTCTCTCTCTCTCTCTCTCTCTCTCTCTCTCTCTCTCTCTCTCTCTCTCTCTCTCTCTCTCTCTCTCTCTCTCTCTCTCTCTCTCTCTCTCTCTCTGTCTCTCTCTCTCTCTCTCTCTCTCTCTCTCTCTCTCTCTCTCTCTCTCTCTCTCTCTCTCTCTCTCTCTCTCTCTCTCTCTCTCTCTCTCTCTCTCTCTCTCTCTCTCTCTTTTTCTTCCTCCACCCTTTTTCTCCTGCCTATCACTCCTTTTTGCTTCCTCCTCCTTTACTCCTTTGCCACTTGCGTATTATTCTTAAGACTGCTTCAATAATAGGCTCAGGTTTCCGGTACATCATGTGACGGTCAGCCCCATTGACCACAAAATGCTGGACAGCTGGTGGGAGCTTGGACAGAAGTTTTTGTTCTCCGATAGCCCAGGCCTGAGGAATTCAACATCAAAAGTCATCATTGAGACAGCAGCAATGAAAGCTAAAAGGAAAATATTAAAAGTAGAAGACAGAGGAAAAAGGATGTGTTCATTTAACCAAATACCAAGTAAATTTGAGGTTGTTTTATGAACTTAATACTCACCTTGTATGTAAATAAATACACTGTATACCATAATTATGTTTAAAGAGCAAATTGGGATCCAATATCAATGTTTCTAAGTTGTAACACAAAACTTCTTAAAAGCTTTAACACAAGAGGTTAGTAACACAGAGGACAAATTATTGTTTTCTAGAGGATGTTTCTTTGGAACAGGAACAACACAAGAAATTTTCAATACCTCAGCAACATATTAAAAATTACACATATCATGCCATACAAAGCTTCAATCACAATATTTGAGTTTATTCTGAAAATTTCTTCCTGTTTCATTTTTATTCATTTGCTACTGGTGTTTATTTGTCCACAAAAAGCTATTTTATATTATTCCTTTTCTGATCATAGATTTTGTGATTGATTCTGCGTACAAAGATTTCAGTTTAGTTTAGTATGATTCACTTCTTCATCACAATAATGTTTTATCTTTTTTTTCTCAACTCTTTACATGAATAGATCCATGCTTTTACACACCCACACATACTTCGTTTTGTTGATTCAAGTTTTTCTCTTTTTTTTTCTTTACAGCCGTTTTATCCTTCTTAAGAAACGCTTTAAATTCTGTGTGTGCCTCCTTCAACAATTATTTTGTTTCTGTTCTTCAAAGGCTAATATTCTGTTTTTAAGGATTTGTTTTCTTTTATTTTAATCTAGGATTTATTGGCAAGTGCAATGAAAAAAAAACAATCTTCAGACAGTGGAAAAAAAAAAAGTTGAGTCCATCAAAAACTAAATTAAGATTTCTTTACCTTATTCAAATGACTTGGCATTTGCTCATCATAATAGTTCCCACTGAGCACTGAAATTGAAATGTTTGATGGCAAGGAACGAAGCTTTCGTAAAGTCCTAAAAAAGTTGAGAGAAAAAATAACATCCATTAGAATTTGATAATTGTTATCAAACTAGGATCATTCATTTTACTGATTACAACTTAAGACATTCCTTATTTCAAACTAAAATACTCTCAATTCCAATGTTAAAGACTTTGTTGGAAAAGCATTTGCATTTTCAATTCAAGAGCATGCAGTAAACAAAATAATCATGGAATGGGTAAGATGAGGATTCTTGACTCATTGACAAATGCAAACTTTATTAATCCTACAATTCATGTTTTAAATGTGGAAAGTCCATGGGGTTTGGGACGATGGTGATGTGGTTAACAATAAAAGATTACAAATCTTTTATCTGATAGATAGTGACAGCTCTTTTTGAGAAAACTTATAAGAGCACTGGATTGCTGTGCATAAACACTGTGTCAGTCAAATGGAAAGTGTCGCCCATACAAAAAGTGTCAAAAGGTCAGAATTGAACCAAGTGAAATTTCCAAAAGGACAAAATTGTTTTAATTTGGACAGCAACAAAAAAGATTTAGATTTTCTTAAAGCGATATGGGGACACTGTTATGAGTTTTGAGTTTCTATGAAATCTTTAGCCTGAGCAGCTTTAGCCATCATAGAGGCTAGGTCCATCTTGCTCACAGACCACAAGCCTCAGGTTACCACAAGGTGAACAAGCTCCATCAATGCAACCAATGGTTCTTCTCTATATGATGAAAAGAATCTACTTTAATATACCTGGGTCCGCTTCTCACCTCATTTGGGAAAAAGTCTCATTGATGAAGTGATGTTCATCGACAACAGAACTTAAATGGCGTGGATGACACAATAGATATTTCTGTAAGAGAGAAAAATTAAAACTCTTTACTTATACAACAAAGCCAAAAAAAATGTTAAATACTATGAAAACTATCATATTACTGAGATAAGTATAAGTTAAATGCTTCCCAATGTGACCTTTGGCAAAAGAAATAGTAAGGTTCACAAATTTCTATGGAGATGTAAATATCTTCCCATCTTTTTTGTTTAAGCAGCTAGTATTGATGAATTGTGTTTATATACGCAGCTTGAAACTTTCACAACAGCTGCACAGCTTGCAGAGAATTCAAATGTGTATATCTGAATATTATTCTTTCACATCTTAGCTTGTGCAACATCTTAGTTCAGAAAGCTGAGACCTGGTTAAGATCCTTAACAAAAGTGAGTTTAATCTGTCACTTAATGTGATGTTGGAAAAACATATTTGTGCAGAAAATCCAGCTTTATGAATGACAGTAAACCATGGTTGATCTTACAGGCTATCTAAAGATTCATTTTTCCTCGCAGAAGACCTAAAGGAGGAATCAAGATGAAATGTCAAAAAAAATCACCACACGGGGCAATTAAAAATCAATATAGAAATGTAGTTAGTAACATTAAGTCCAAAAATTATTTGCTTAACACGAACAAGTTTTCAGGTATTTTTCTTCAATCTGTTTAATGTGTTTTTCATAAGAAATTATTGCGACCCACCTGTCTGAGGACGACATCTTGAGGAACATCGTCCCCTGTGATGGGCTGCTGCAAGGCTCCGACTAACAAACCCAGCCGTGTGATGCCCAGGGCAGCTCCAAGCTGTAAGCTCTGGTAGGTCGGTCCCAGTGCTCCAAACCTGAATGACAAGAAACACTGAGCTACAATTACTATCTCTAAAGGAGGCTACTTAAATGATATTCAATTGACGCACCATATAAGCGTAAGAATTACCATTTTTAATGTCACTTTTCCTACTGATCTCCTCTTAATAATATGTATATATTATATATCATATATATGACTTACAATTATTTTTTAGTATATATTGATGCAAAGCCAAAATATTGCAAATCATAAGAAAATCAACGACACAGTTCTTTTTTTGAGGCATTGATTAAAAATATTCCTAGGTTTTAATGACGTCAAAAACTCCATCCAGATCTTACCAGTGTTGGACCCAGACACCCCCAGCTTCTGAAAACAAGTCGTCAGGAAGTGGATTCACCAGGACAAGTCCCAGCACATCTCTGAAGATGCCAAAAAGAAATGGTAAATAAGAGAGTTGTTAGAATCATGAGAAAATAAAGTAATATGTTAAACTAATATTTGCAAACTTAACCTGCCTATCGAAAAGACTAAGCCTCTTTTCATTTGCTTGAAATGCTTTGGATCAAACGTCTCCTCTATCAAAAAGTTTCAACTATATTTAAAAACTCAAGATATAACCAATTCATATCACAAAATCATATTTATCCTTTGAACACAGAATTTTTAATTTAAACTTGCAAAACAAAATTTTCATAAAATTTGTGTAAAATTCATCAGCCAAACTACCTCTGAGAACATAAAACTTTTTAAATTTCCTAGCGTCTTTTTGGCTAGGCATAACCTTGTTTTGAAACAAGAACATTTATTTCATGAAATAGTGCTTGCTTCTTCAGCAGCAATCTGCAACAAATTCATTACAATTGCAGAAAAGATAAATCATCTTTTTTTTAAGTCATTGAGGCAATCCTCATCCAAGTACAAGAAAGTTTGAATCATATAAATGTAAAAATGTTTATGTGACCTAGATTCCTATAATTGAAGGAAAGCCACAAAAATGCTTACGTGTCATAAAGATGAGTGTAGAACTGTGCGACAAGAGAGCCAATTTCAGCACCAACCAGAATCAGAGGGCGTGGCTGCTGACTGCTAGAGCTGATCAACCTGTGCAAGTCCTCTGCCATACTGTGAACATGAAATGATAACACCCTGAATCAAGTAGCAATTATTTTCTTAACATGACTTAATATCAATCTTTTTTAAAAAACCATAGTAGCTCAAAATATAACAAATTTACTTACCTTGGTGAGCATTTTTTTAAAAATGATTTTAAAAGGAAAATATTCACTCTTAAAAGGAGAAAATATGATGTTCACAAGTTTATAGAAGACCTGTCAGGACCAAAATAAAATTGATAATCTAAAAAGGTGTGGAGAGAAGTGGTTGAATACACCTAGCTCATGGATTTCAAATAAGTCCAAGTGTTGCATCGGGATACTGCATTTAAAATCATAGATGGAGCATCGGTTCTCAGCTGCTGTCTAGTGTGACGGCCTGCATCGGAAGTGGGCTGGGCACGGCCTTTATACTTATATTACAACAAGATCTATATCTAGACCTACTTACCCATTGCATTATCACAGCTATGATGAGAATTGGCTCTATTATTAGAACCCAAAATAATTATTTTGGTCTCCACATTTACTCCTCAAGTACAGGAAAAGAAAAACACCATAAACTAAAGAAAACTAAAGACCTTGGCGATATGCAAAAAAGAAACCTGCAAAAGCTACAAGGGAAAAAAGGTTTGACTGCAAATAAAACCTAAGAATTTGTTGCAAAATAAACTTAAAGAAGTAAAGAAATAATAAAGCAAAAGTATAGAGTAAGAAACAGAGAGATGAGGATTAAGTGAGAGAAAGAAAAGAGATATGGAGAGGAGGAGTAGTAGTAGTAGTAGTAGTAGTAGTAGTAGTAGTAGTAGTAGTAGTAGTAGTAGTAGTAGTAGTAGTAGTAGTAGTGGTAGTGGTAGTGGTAGTGGTAGTGGTAGTTGTAGTAGTAGTAGTAGTAGTAGTAGTAGTAGTAGTAGTAGTAGTAGTAGTAGTAGTAGTAGTAGTAGTAGTAGTAGTAGTAGTAGTAGTAGTAGTAGTAGTAGTGTTGTTGTTGTTGTTGTTGTTGTTGTTGTTGTTATTGTTATTATTATTATTATTATTATTATTATTATTATTATTATTATTATTATTAATAGCATTATTATTACTTAAATACATACATGTGATTCACTACTGCTAAAATCTGTGATATCTGCCCACAAATTCTGAGCCCCCCCCCAAAAAAAAAAAAAAATTACTGCTACATTCATTTCAATATAATTCCAACCAGTTAAAATTCTCAAACAAATTTTTCAAATTTCAGATTTTATTTTTCATGGTCTTTTAATGACTAGGGAACTGCTAAAATGGTAAGAAATAATGTATTAGAAAATGAATTAATTCATTGCATTTGAGTGATAAATCTATTTTATGGAATTAAATGGAAAAAAGGTTCAATTCACATTTGCACTGAATTAATATGTGATTGTGTCATTCTTCTCTTTATGTTATCTATATAAAAAAAAAAATTAGCAAAAAGTGAGATATATGCTTAAAGCTCTGTAACAGTAAATAGGACCATTTTATTCATTTAAATGACTGTCACAATTTTTTTAATAAATAAAAAAATATACAAAAAATGAACAAATAAAGGATTTTTTGTGAACAAGAGCTGTACCTTTCAACTGTAAAGAGACTTCCTTGGTATTCACTTTTTTCAATGAGCTGTGAGTCTGGCTCTGAGACTGGCATAGATTGGTTCTAAAAAAAAATAAAAGGAAAAGAAAGATTCCACTAAGTACAAAATAAAAACATCAAATGAATTTATTTTTTTTTTAAATCTTAGAATTCATGACAATTTTTTCCTTATTGATAATATAACATCAAAGGGTTTCAAAATTTATTGTCATTTGGTTAAGGTGAAACATGTTTTTGGGAAGTGAAAAACTTCGAGAAATACACTGTGATAACATCATGAATATTGATTCTTCTAAACAAGACATTTGCATTGTTTGCTAACAATTCCAATGAATTCTCATTTTAAAAAAAAAAAAAAGCAAAAAAAATGTTTGTTTACACCAATTATCGTTATGTTAAAAATTTAGCAATTAGTACTTTCAGCAGAATCTCAAAGCCAAAGGAAATTAAAGCAAATTTTAGTCTGACATGAAATCAGATAAACAAAAAAAATCATCGATTAACATTTGTTATCTCTAGATCCATATAATGATAAGTCTCTTTACTGGTGCTGGCTCTAATTACGAAACTGCTGTATTAAAAAAAATAGTTAATTAGTCGCATGTTTCCCAGCATTCATGATGTCCCGCATTCCTGCCAAGTAGATTGCATGCAAAAATTAAATATAATTTATGGGATTTCTACAGAAACTTATTCCCTGCGGCTTATCAAATTTACACCATTTTAATTTGACTTTTCTAAGAGACAAGAACAATAAAACGTTTGAAATCATAATTATATGCTGCAATATAAAAATTGTAAAGTATTCTCTATTACATCACAGTATGAGCTTTGTAGCTGACTTATCTGTCAAACTTTAGGCTGACCAAATGCTGATGGTAGAAAAAATAATAAACAATGTAAATTTAGTGCTTCTATATGTCCATTCATATTTCCTAGAAGTGCAAAAATATTTTCAACATTTAAATGTGCCTGAAAATATAAATGATGAAACCATATCAGCAACAAAAAAAAATACTTACATCTGGGTATAAAAGAACACAGACTTATACACATTTTAGCATCTTAACATAAAACAAGGAAAAATATGTCCTGAGAATGAAAAAGGAAAAAATTGACCTTATGAACTTTCAAACAAAGACATTTAATGCAAAACCTCAAGATATCAAATTCCTATACTTTACCAAAGGTCTTTCACTGAATCCAAGACCTGCACGATCGTAGACGCAAACCTAAAACAAGAACAGAAGAAAATTGTCTCAGTACCTAAGACTGTTCAGTTCTTTTCTCAGTTCAAGAAACAGGAAATAGATATAGTTCTTGCATAATGATCTGTTAAGTTTACTATAATGAATACATTAAGCGCATTATTGCAATTTATGTTCTCATTCCTCCTATTTCTAAAGAAAGCTACACCTTTCACATCATGAAGCTAGAAAAAGAGTATAAATATGGATCTAATTTGTAATTAGAGTTTCTGTGTATCTCCTTAAGATTATAATTTTAACTATTGAGTGAAAACTTAAATTGAGAAAAAAACATTATTCTTAAAGAAAATGGATAAAAAGAATATTGACCGCCTTGTTTAAACTGCATTGATTTCAATCATAATTTTATCTACAGGAGATTTCAAATCCCATGATTTTGATCATTGCGTCATACTGCATCTATATATAATCTGTGATGAATTATCTAGTGCTAAATGCCTGGTATAGATCCAGACTAGATTTGGGTCTGAAAATTGAAACCCTCAAGGCAGTCAAAAGCCATAACTTCGCAGCTTTTGAGAGTAAATGATGCAAATGAGTAGAGACAGCACAAAATGAGACTATTACTGCTGGCGACTACTTGAGAAAATGCCATTTTCCTCAAGAGGGCTTAAAATCCTCGCTAATTAAAGTGCTTTAACTTCTGAAATAATATGAAAGTTAGAAATTAGAGATCAGTATAAAAAGCAAAAATTTCAAGCTTTATTTAGGAAAACTGCATTTACCCAAAAATTGCTGTGTTACAAAACGTCTGAATTCGTGGCGTCGCTACACAAATACAGTGTTTTGGTACATCATCGCAAATTATAATAATGCCATTAACAGTTTACATGTCCCAACTATAAACAGACTTTGCATTCATTATGTAAAAATATATCAAGTAAAAAAGAACCATGCTCCTTCCCTAAAAACAGTCTGATTTTGGGCATTGTAGATTAAAAGGCAAAGAAGGTTAAGACACAGTGAGAGTATTTAAAGGAGCACAATTTACTCAGCTTGTTGATTTCTGCCAGTTTCAATGTTGTTGGGAAAACGTGAATAATTAAAAAAAATGCCACAGGATATTATAACAACAGCCTCCAGATTTCAATCATGAATAACATTACAGAGATAACAGGTAAAGGCTTACATTTGTGTGTTCCTGTAGTTTTTTCACCACAAGTGCCCATACATCTGAACTCATTCCTGTTGGAGCATCCAATATCACTGAAAGATTTATAAAATATCTTTTTTATCATCATCATCATCATCACCATCACCACCACCACCATTACCATCATCATCATCATCATCATCATCATCATCATCATTATCATATCATCATCATCATCATCATCATCATCATCATCATCACCATTATTATTCCTTTTTGCTGCTCCTCTTGCTTTTAGTTTCAAATGTCACAAGTGTAATGCTCATATGGCTGGAACAAAAGGATAAAAGAGAAGCAAACAACCTAGAAAGTGTCATGTGACGTAGAGAAATATCAATTTTCTATAACAGATGGAACAGGGGAGCCATAGATGAAAGCTGTTCCATTGTCTCTGTCACTCATGTTTGTACAAATATCATGGAGAAACTTGAGGGTAATAAATTAATGATGATATAATCCTGCTCCTGTTAGCCAGGTTCCAATCACAAAATGACCACTATTTGTGCTTATGCAAAGGTTTCAACCATTACTGCAATTAATTTTTAAGCGTAAGTCCAACTTATCTTAAAAATTTGGCTCTGACAATCACCACACACTGAGAGAAAGGATTATTTTGATATCGCTAAAGCAGGCATAATCATCTAGTAATAGTATTTCAATAAACAAAGTGAAAAGGAAGAAATCAGTCTTTGCTTAGGTAAATATTAGGAAAGTATGCCTGTTTGTTTTTTTTATTGTGTAATACTAATCAGAGCATTTTCGTTAGGTTGAAAAATCTTACTTTTTTTCATTAGGTCTGAAAACTTATCATGAAGGTCAGAAAATTTAACATTATCTGAAAAAGGTCTGAAATTTTCAGTAATATCATCAATTGTGCTTTGGTGAGTTTAGCCTCAAGGTAGCAATCAGAAGTACCTGAGGGTTGTCCTTTCCCTTGACATGACAAAAACATCTTGCGACCCCAGCCTACATCATACAATTCACCTGTTATAAAAAAAAAAACAAAATGATTAAAATAATGAAAAATAAAATTCACACAATGCTGTCATCATTCAGCATAGAGAAGAAAAAGGCATCGATGACTACAGAATTATCTAACAATATTGAATTAAAAAAATCCTTTTAGTGGGGTGCCTACATTTCATGGCCAGTCTATGCCCTCCTGAAGTTTTATTTAAAAATTAAATAACAAATAATAAAACTGCAATTTTATCACAACAGTTTATAGATTATAGAATTATAGAATATAGCTCTACATTGTTATTTTATATTTGTTTGCAACTCTGCTTAATAGACAATACAAGTAAAGATCAATAAACTTCTTTTCCCAAAAAAGCACAAATTTTACTTTTCCTGCATGTATTGACTGAAATCAATCAGCTTCTAGTGAACATTTTTACATAGATACAGCTATTTAGACAGCCAAGAAATAAAATATTGAGTAAAGACAATACTGAGCAGATGTTCAAAAGGGTACAAATATTTGGGCTTTGGGCACTCCTATACTTGCAGCCAATATCCTACATGTAGAGTCTACCTGAATTTTTCGTCTAAATATGTAATAATCATTTGGTGATTATAAAACCTCTTTGAATGAAACTGCTAACAAAGCCTTTAGAAGGATCATTCACCATCTGGAAAGGAACTGCAAATATGAACTTAGCCATTCAGTACAGTTTGTCATAACATGGCTACAGAAACAACCCATATGAGTTTTCTCTATTTTTTGCGATTTCTAAAATAACAGGCCTAAGGCTTCAATCATGTCCATCAAATGTCTAAGACACTTTGTACAAGCCTCTAGCATTTTCCTGTGTACCAAAAAGCTGTTTTGATTAAAAAAAATTGCTGGGAGGACAGTTTTCTACAATATAAAAAAGTCAGAGAAATAAAATAATAAGCTTTGTTTGATAAAGACCCAATAATCATTTAATAAAATTAGAAATAATCGTTGTTACAAAAGAGTTTCAAATTCTTTTCATGAACATAAGCTTATTCAAACATCTTTAATTTACCTTCTGGTTTCAATTCCAACACTTCTCTTTGCAAGGCAGCATAGTTTAGAAATGGAGGGATAAAAAGCAGCAAGAACACATATTTTGCTTTACTGCATAAAGCCCCGAGCCAACTCTTGCTCAATGAAGTCTCATCTGTTACCTGTAAAATAAATCCAAAAAGCAGGTGAGATCATTGCTAACAAAATTAATGTTACAATGAAACACATCTCTTAAGAAATTTAGCATTTTGTTAGCAATGCAATAAAATGAAAAAAAAAAAAAAAAAGTGTCCTCTCATCATAATTCTGATTTCTTTGTAAACAGAAAAGGAGGACCAACAAATCTTTATAATGACCTTTAGAAGTCACTTATAGCCCAAATATGAAATTCCTCAGAGCCAATATGAAGTCCATATTTGTTATTTTATTTTTATCACCATTCCCACTCCCAACCATGCTCTTTACCTCTCCTTAAATTGGACTAACATTTTGAAAGAGGGCACAAGTATTAAAAACACCTTGAATCCATACACTCATTTTGAGTTACAATATCAGTCCTTGGGTGAAATAACAATATTCTTCTCTCCCCCTTTTTTTTTTTTAATCACATCATAGCAAACTTACATAAAAGACAAACTTTTTTATATCTAACTAAAAACAATTTGTCACTGAAAATCGTTGAAATTAAAAAAAAGTTATGAAAATATCAATTATCACCAACTGTTGTAACTCTTGCGTCTTGCCTAGCCTGATTTGTGGATATAATGCAATAGATTCTGAGATCAAAAGGCAATTACACACTATAAACTTAACCAGTGTTCCAAATTAATAGTCATTTCAGAGATTGTCCTTATCAAATGGGAAAACTAGCAGAAAGAAAGAAGAGAAAAAGAAAGGCAAACCTTGAGCTTAGATTTTCTTTTAGAAGTCTTTTCTTGTACTTGTTGTGAAGTTGTTTCTTTATTTGTAGCATCCCCACTGCCGTCTAAAACTTTATCTTTCTTCTCTTCGGTTTTCTTCTTTTCTGTCGGTGCTTTGGCATGCTTCCTGTCCCTTAATTCAGACGCCATCTTGTAACAAAATTTTTTTTTTAAATTATAAATAAAAGCCAACATATGTCAACTCAAAATTTTAACTTCTAACAGATACTCATTTTTTCAAGAAAGGCTGATTTCTGATTAATACTTACCTTTGCATGATTTAACGTGTAATGTATGGATAATTATTTCATCTCCAAAATGCAAAACAATATGTTCATGTTTTTTTCATTTCAAACTCATAAAATTTAATTTAGACTAGAGAAAAACTCGTCATCTCAGATATTTATCTCAAAAGTTGTTTTTTTTTAAGTTTCAGCATTGGTATTTGACTCTCATGCGAGGGGGTTGGTATAAAATTTGTATTCTATGCCTGGAAAACTTTAGATGACTTTTACAATTAATTACCACCATAACGATTTTTGGGTTAGTCGAAAGTTGCTAATTGATTCATAAATTCATAGGTATGATTTGGAAGATGATAAAAATCAGATTTTAGAAGTAAATAGTCTTTCTTATAAATTTCTAAGAATGATTTTAAAAGCCCCATTCAAATATCTAATCGAAGCATATTTGGCAGCAAAATTTGTGTACTCTGTTAATCAATCAGCTTGAAAGGTTAAGCAAAAAAAAATGTGACATGCTACAGAAGTGGTTATTATTATTCAAGTTTTCAATTTAAGAGATTGGCATGGCAGTATGAGACTTGAAAGGGTTCTCCTGTGGTGATTTCAGCTTTAATTTTTTGTCTTTTAAGGCGGCTAAGGTATATATAAATAGAAATAGAATAGTGAAAACTTTAATCAACGTCCACAGGACAGAAATGGTTTGGGAGTTAGGGTGCACAAGGTTTCACGCAACAGCTATCGAGTCTGACATCAAAATCACCAGCTCCATAGAATAGAGTCTTCTTACATATAAAAACTTGCTAGATCTAGATCTTTAGAGTAAGATAAAGAGATGCCAATTGTATCTTATTATCTATCTTATTTTTTTTTTCAAAGAAAAAGCATAGAGGCCTCAGTGAATTCTAAGCAAAAACAAAAGTTAACACTTGCATATTTACCGTGATGATGTTCTAGTTAGTTCATTAAGATATGATGTATAAGATATATGATGCCACAGTTTTTTGGGGTTGTTTTGATTGGTAATTCACCGCTAGAAAATGATTTTCACATACAAAAACAATCTTTTACTTTGGCCAAATCAAACTATGGTAGAGGTACTGTGCCCATTGGGAAGTCCTTCCCTATCATGCTAATAGTTCTAGTTCTGACAAGGTCTAGATCTTGATGTAATCTCTAGAGAGATCTAGATCAGAACTCTAGTCCAGATGGAACTGACATTAGAGCTAGTCCACACAGTGACTGCTCGTTGGAATCTAATTGAACCACTGCTAGATCTCGATTTCTAGACTAAATCTAAATTTAGATCTAGATAAGTTTGAACTTTTAATAAAATTTTACTTACGTTTTAGATCTAAGTAAATGTTGGAGTTCAAATATATGTGCACTCCGACAGAGCCGGTCTCACCGTCAATGTGGACTACGGTGTACGGATTGAACGTGTTCAAAATGAAAGTGAAAGTAGCTTGTCGGATGCTCCTTGGTTTGACTTGTTTATTTTGTGTTTTCTTTCATGAGTTAACGTCCCTAAGTTTCCGCAGGATACTACTACTACTACTACTACTACTACTACTACTACTACTACTACTACTACTACTACTACTACTACTACTACTACTACTACTACTATTTAGATTTACTATAACATGTGTAGGCCTAATTCACTCTTCTCTTTCACAGAGCTTTACTAGCTCTCTGGCTGCGTCCCTGTCGATTTCCTCTTGTGTCCCCCTCTCTGGCCCAATAATTTTCCGATATTCTTATCAAACGTCTAATCCCGAATACGTTCCATTTATCCAGTTCCTATTTTTTTATGCTTATTCCTTATATTGTCTAGTTAGCCATTATCAATAATGCTAAGGAAGTTTACGAAACAAAATGGCATATACCAAAAACAATTGTTACCGTTGTCCGAAAGGTGGAGGTTTTTTTTTATTAGTTTATTAATACGGTGGTCTATCTGATTCCTAATCCTACATCAAATATTCCAGTGTATATGATTAGTGCTAATAGAGTGAAAGTGATTTCTTGATTCTCTCTCTAAAAGACAACTCCTTGAATAAAAAGCACTTTGTATCTTTTGTGCAGTTTAACACGTTGTATAATTAAATGTTCCCTGATTCTTTTTAAACTCTTTTTTTTTCGAGGGAGGGGGGAATGCTGTTTGGACAAAGCAGGTTCCTGCTTCGATAACCCGTCAGAAACCTCAATGGCATGTGATCACAGCGTGTTTGTAAAATGGTTTCACCAACAAGTTCTTGGTGAACTTGCGTAATCCATAAACCATATGGAGATATTCTTTTTTCCACGTATCATAATGCGCCTCCAACTCAAACAGACGTTTGGAAATGAAGAAACACGTAACCGGAAACAATAATCTTGTGTGTTTGTAATGGCACTTCGCCTATGATCTCGTTGTAAGCATCCGTTCTTACAGTAACAGTTCTGTCCAAATAGGAAACTTTTGCGATTGGCGCTGAAATCAACTTGTACTTCAACATACAGGCATGACAAGTCTGTGGCTAGTTGCGCGATGCCTTTAGATTTGACGCAAGATGTTGATAGTATTTCAGTAGTCATAACGGAGGGAGGACTTCGTTATCAGCCGCGGCTACTTACAGGTAGATGGGTCTGATTTTTTCACTCAATCACCTACGATGTGGCCTGGAAACTCAATTGATTGGTTCTTGACTGCTGCCATGGATGGGTTTATGTGAAAGTAGTGACGATTCTAAGCTTGTCATACGTGTTCAAAATGCTCTATCGACATCTCATAACACCATGAAAATAGAATGTAGCTAAATCCAATTCTACCAAAGAGCTGATTACGGCCTTTTGTTGTCAACGGACATGTAGTTTGTACTCGGAGGACGGCATGCAGTTGTAACTCCTTGAATACACGTACATTTTGTGGAAGATACAAAACTTTATAATAATATAATCATGTATTTATTTTGTTCCATTCGCAATGTCCACTATAAGAGCCTAAATTAAGGCATTATGTAAGAATAAATTAATCAATAAATCAAACGTCTGTAACGTTACCTCTTCAAAGAGAAATGCCATTATTTTATCTATCACCAGGTTCGAGTCTTTAACGACCTTAGTAATTGAAGGTAATCTCTTTTTATATATCCAACGTGATGTTCGTAAATATCAATGAGTGGATTTTTTTCTCCTCCTTTATTTTTTGCTCTAAAGACCCTTATCTCGTATTGTCACAAATGTTTACCAAACAACGCGTCCAGCGAAATGTTGTGTGGCTATGGAAACAAGGATGTGATCAAGGAAAAAGAAAAAAAGAATTTGTCCTTTATTGGAATTCCCTGGAGGGGAAAAACTAATGCTACTTGCAATTTTTTTTTTTCCTGCAAGTGCGTGGAAACCAATGCAGCTCACTAAAACATTCTCTCCCACCCCTTTGGAATACGTCAGCTTCCATCGCCTCTACATGATTTATAAAAGGCCTGTTTCGTAGTTTTAGTCGGTCACATTCCAACTTAAAAGAACCGTAGATAGATCTATACACAACTTTGCTGTGATTTTCCCGCCTCTACGTGTGTAAACCAATTTCACAATAAAGCAAACCGGGGGAGTTAAAAGCAGAGCTTTTTATAATGAAATTTGCAACATAATTTTTCGAATTTTAGCGGAGTCCTCGGTCAACTTGCAGTTTTACTTTTATTACTGGCTTAGGTATATTAGCTAATATAAATAGTCACACGAATTAAACTGTTTGCAGTTATCTGTTTTGACCTTCTTTGGTGTGCTTTTGCGAAGCTGAAAATGTTAACTATTTGTATAATGTTGTTGGCTTTTTTTTTTAATATCACATTTTCTCTAAGAAGTGTAGCCAAAGTCTAAATAAAGATTCAAGAAAGATAAAAAGAATTATAAGCAGCATCAGCAATACTAGCATCAAACAAGTAGGTCAAATAATTTTTTTTTTAAATGTGAAAGTGAAAATGCGTAGCGAACATTGCTGTCAGTATAGGTCTAGTCATACTTGGACCTAACCTGGAAACCACCTAATTTCATAAATCTATTCTGGTACGACTGCTTTGTAACAAATCTGGGATTATTCTATAGAGGAAAACATTCAGTCAGTGTATTGCAATAAATTGTGGAAATATTGTTTCATGAAGGCGGCAAAAGATTTCTTGCGTTCCGTTGCCCGCACTTTACTCTGCTAACAATTAAAACGTTTTTTCTGACAATTTAGATTTAACACAAAAAAAAAAGAAAAAGAATTTAAAATCCGATAACTTAATACTTCGATACTCGCCTATAATTTTAGTCCGTTTTAAACTAAAATCAACTTATTTTTGTACCGAATGTGTGTGTGAGCGGGAACACTCTGCGACATGTTACTAATACCTAACTTTAAAAAAAAATGTTCATACTGCTTGGAAATCATGTAATAAAGAAATGAGGACATTTTTGGATTTCCTCGACTGACCTAGCATTGATAGCAATGTAAAGTCTCTTGTTTTGCTTGTGAAGAAAGGATCTGCGGACATTCAAGCGGGACTGGTTAGTGGACAGACTATGTCCGCTTTGGACTCCATAAAACTCTGTGGTGTTTGTGAAATTATTTTGTGATTGGTCTGGGTTTTTTTTGCTTTTTGTTTTGTTTTGTTTTTTGTTTTTTTCTTTTAACAGGCCTTTTTAAAAAATATCATGATGGCTTTGCTGCGTGAAACGTTGGATAGATCATCCCTTCCTTTGGTCTTTATTCTCACATTTGTGTTAAGACCAATCTTTGCGTCTAGTAGCGCTTTTCAGCCCACTGGGGCTGAGAGACAGGCCCGAGTCAGACTCTACAATGATCTGATGTCAAGTCCAATTCTGCAGAACCAGTTGGTACCGCTTTCTCAGGAGTCGCCAGTTGAGGTCCGAGTTATGCTTAACGTGTACAAGGTTGGTTCATCTAAAATCTTCTTACAGTATCTGCAATTAGAAATCCACATTATTGTCTGTTTACAACAGGAATCTGTCAAATGACAGGAAGATATAACATTTTTTTTTATCTCCTTCCAATTAGTACTTTATCTCTCTCTCTCTCTCTCTCTCTCTCTCTCTCTCTCTCTCTCTCTCTCTCTCTCTCTCTCTCTCTCTCTCTCTCTCTCTCTCTCTCTCTCTCTCTCTCTCTCTCTCTCTCTCTCTCTCTCTCTCTCTCTCTCTCTCTCTCTCTCTCTCTTTCTCTCTCTGGATAAAAGCCCCCACCAATGTCATAATTGAACAACAACATTCAGCCAAATGGGTATCTCAAATAACTATCATGTGGTTCCACTTTTTGATACTCATCAATAAAATTTAATTCTTGCCGAATCCCAATCGATGAAAGCTGTAGATCTATATGGAATCTTAAACAGTCTGCACACCCCCAAACACAGAGTTCTGACTCATCTTGTTTCAGCTTGACGTAAAAAACTAACATTTCGTTGACGTTGTGTCCTGTCTTATTGGTTTGAAATTTACTGCTTGGTCTAAGAGGAATTTAAGACTTTGTTTGATGTCTCACAACAAAAGACCAGTTAAGATCGGTTTCAAGTTTATAGTCGTTTAGTCCCCGTGCGACTATGAACATATTTTCTGACGAACGTAAATTCTAAAATATCTAATAATAAATTATTAAAGGATATGGTATACTTTCAGCTACTTTCTCTGAGGGAAAGTAGAATGTCATGACTCATAGCTGTAAAATTTAAGAGCCGTAGAAAAAGAGATAATAGTTACAGATGTCTTTCCCAATGATTCTTCGCACAGAACAAGAACATTCCTAGTATTTTGTGAGCCAATTTCATAACAAAGTCGCTTTGCTCTTACAGATTTTAGAGATCATCGAGCCTAGACAAGTCATCAATATGGCGGTGTATTATGAGTTTGAGTGGAAAGATGAAGGGTTCATGTGGAATCCTGCAGATTATGCCAATGTGTCGCATGCATATCTTCCCTATGATAGGTAACATATTTATATCATATATCGTTAGCCTACGCAATCTGCAGATTATGCCTATGTGTCGCATTTATGTATCTATTATAAGATAGTAAAGATAAATCATACATCTTTAGCTTTCTCGTTCTATATTTAAACAACAATTATCACAACATAAAGGTGACAACTAAAATGTACGTGGATTTATAAAATTTTAGCGTTTGTCGGGTGTTATTACTTTTTGATTTCAAACTAAATGATAATGAGCGTCCTTAAGGATCTGTAAATAAAATATTAGGATTGAACAAATTAGCAAATAATCCATATTCGCACTGTTATGGCAGGTGAGACATTGTAAATCGAAATCCAGGTTCAAATCTCAGTGTTAAGGAACTCCGCTCTGAGGGTCATAAATCAAAATATTGATAAAGAATCCAGAGATGAATGTTTTGTTCTTTCATTTTATAAAGCTTTTGTTTATCAAAGCTTATTCCTCACACGTTGAATAGTGATTTAACGTACGCTTATATTTTGAATATTTTTTTAACCATAACAGAAAGTTGAGATACTGTTACATAGGGACTACATCAACAAGGGTTTGGTTAATATAGTTTAAAAAAATTAAGTTTTCATGGATTTATGCAAACTTAAGACAGATTCCATCTTGCAGTGAATCTCCAATAATTTAACGCTTTATCTCTTAGCCCGTAGCTTCCTTTGTTGAGATCAGTTTGTCCATAAAATAAGCGAGAAGTTCTTATGAAAATTCGGTAAGCCTCAAAAGAAAACATGCAAGTAAATAGGATCTACATGACGTTTGTATGTATTTCACAACCGTCTAGTACTGTAGGTGGAAAGAGCCCTACGCCAGCGTAGTTTTGCCTCCCTGATGCAGAAAATCTTGAAAACAAGGCTCCGTGGATTTTATCCTGAGAGCTGTGACTTACAACAAAATGTCAAAATCATGACAACACAGTCCTGTAAGCACATAATAATCTTCAATGACAGCATGATTATTTTCTAAATCATTTCTTGAGCGACACCATCTATCACTCCATTTGTCTAAGATGCTATGCTTGCGTCGTGCCGCTTTTCTGTCTAAGATTCTGTGTTTGCGCCGTACCACTTAGCTATTGAAATCTCCAAAATGTTCCCTCCACAGAGCATGGCATCCTAAACTGATTGTGGCGAACTCTGCCGTTGAGGACTTTAGTCTCTTCCCCAAACCGGAATATCTGCAGGTGAATGCGAATGGAGTATTCGATATCACTGGAGGCACGATAGTGCACACCCACTGCTACATCGATCTGACTTTCTTCCCCTTTGATCATCAAACATGCACGCTGATAATCGGGCTCATAGGTAAATGACTATCGATATTTTTCTTTTCTTTATCGTTTTGCTCGATGCACGTATCAGAATCTCTACTCTATCAGTTTTACGACATATATTAGCTATTTCTGTGTGTCTCATACTTGTAGATATGAGCGTCAGCATAAGAATTAGCAACAATTGAAGTAGCTTAGCTGATATCAGTATCTTTAAAGCTGAGGTATTCAATGCTGTGTCCTTCGAGGAGATAAGTTTTATAATCACATATGCCCATCTTTCAATCGTACGAAATGTTGACCTTATGAAAAGATACAACTGTAATGTCTGAAATACACCATATTGCTATCCATTACTTATACTTTGGCCTTTCTAAGGGCATGACATTGAGGTCGTTCCTATAGCAACCCAAGTTGATCTGATTGAAGGCGTGGCCCAACATGTTGAAATACCTGCTGAATGGCAAGTCACAAATTACAGCTTCAAAGCGTGAGTAGAGCAAAGGCAGTCACGTTGGACTGCAATTAAAACCCAGATCGCCAAAATTATTATAAAACCTGTAAAATAATTTGATTAAACCTCTTATCTCAAAGGCTGTGAGAGAGACTGGGAATGCTAACTGCATGTTTAAGAACAGCTGTTACTTCTCTCAAAATGGAATACTGTGTTTCATTACAGATGTTCAATGTCAACTCAAAGCTTAACCTAGAGAACTTTAGATTTTCAAAGCAAACACAAATTATTCAAATTAAGGCGTTGTAGGATTCTTTTTTTTGGGGGGGTCAACGTAATTTTTATATCTTCTAACTGATCCCCCCCCCCCTCCCCCAATTCCCTTCTCTTTATATCTTCTGTCTGCGACCAGCGCTAAGTCGGATGAATTTCCCCGGGTGGAGTTTACCATTGAGCTGGACAGGGCATCTATCTATTACCTACTGTGTGTCCTGGGGCCCATGGCAGCCACCTCTCAGCTAACTTTACTCGTGTTCTGGATACCGCCTGCTTCTGGAGAGAGAATCTCCTTCCTCATGAGCATTTACGTGTCTACAACTCTTTATTTGGGATTTGTAGGGTACGTGTTTTCAGCCTCATCTATGTCATATGTTTATTTTCATGAGTTAAGATACAGAGGTCCTTTGATCTTCATAATTGCCATGATATTTGGCAAGTACCGTATGTTCAATCTATGGCCTCTAAAGCCAATGGTTAAGAGAGCAAACTTGCGCTATACTGTCTTGATAAATGTTATTCCCTTAAAAAATCATCATCATCATCACAAAAAAAACTCAGCATCAACAAAAACACTAGAAGAAACCCGAATAAGGTAGTGAATAACAAATTTTCATTTCAATGAGATTCAAAACATGCAATATCCTTTATCCTCAAATCTAGATTTCTGTTTATCTTTTCCAGAGACACATTGCCGAGAAAGGCTTACACTTTCACAGAAGCCCCTCGCATGGTTTTATTCATCGTTTTCAGCATCATTGAGTGTATCCTCGTCTTGATTGCCACTATCATATCCATGCATATGCATGCTGCTGAGCAGAAAAGCGTCCATAACAGGCGGAAGTTAGAAAAGGAAGAAATTCAACGAGAACTCCATGGGGAGTTAAATATAGAAGGAATGTCTCCGCGACAACGCAATGTCAATGTCATGGACCTAACAGTGGATGAAGAGAGGCTTAAAGAAGACAAAATACACGGTGACCTCTCAAAAGTTTGTTTTGGAGAGAATCCGGGCTCCGAAGAAAACCGAAATCAGCCGACTGGTGGGAAAGAAAGGGACAGAAGCAAAGACAACTTTGTAGGGACTACATGTCGAAAGCGAAGACTCGTTGAAAAGTTGTGCCGATATCTTGCTAAACGCAAGGAAAGCAAAATACCTGGCAGGATATGTGCTCAAACAATGGACAGAGTTATGTTTCTTTTCTTCTTTGGATGCTCTTTGCTGTTCTATTTTAAAATCTTTAAAGACGCATAAGTTCTGTTGATTGGTTTGGAAATCAAACATTGGGCGAACTTTGTGCGAGCAAAAAAACTGGCTCTGAAATAAAATCTTTCATTCTGCTCTTATTTATCATTTCGTTGAAGATTTTTGTTTTACTTTTTTCTTCTCATTGCTGTAGTGATAAATGCAGGAAAAATTCTGATAGGTGGGAAGAAATGAGTTCATAATGAATTAAAAATAAAATTAGTGTAACATCTTACACGTTACATCAGCTTAGGAAAAGACAGAAAGATGATTAGCTGCAATAAACTCACACATGTTGATATAATCTTAAATTGAAAGGATTGAATTAGATCGAAAATAACTAGAAAATTCCAGGTCTAACTGTGGAAAAAATAATACCATCTAAAATATAAAGTTAGCTTTTTATGCAATGGGAGACTGACCCTTCTTTTTTTTTTCTTTAGTTTTTGGTATTTAGGAGTAAAGTTTTCAGGTTGATACCCTCATACAGTTTGAATTGATATAAAAGGTTTCACCACTTTGTCTGCTTAAAATACGCAATTTCTTTATATATTAGGATAACCGAAATGGTTTCTAATGAATATATGAAAAATGTTACTCTCCAAAAAGACTTTCAGGGATAGTAGCAACACATAAGTTTTTAACAATTTAATGTCATCGGCGATGAAAAATGATTTTTGATACTTTTTTGAGGGCAGACATTGCAGCTCAACCTTCAAGTTCCAAGGACTTAAAATGAGAATCGGCAACAAAATCAAAACAACCAATAAAACTAAACAAGAAAAAGTGTACAACGAAAAAAATTGAGCTAAAACGAAGTATTTTTTTCATTACGAGAAAATGAATGGAAATAGATGAATGACAATGCTCCATCTAACTTTCCCCTAAACCTAATGGCGTTGTTGACCCCCCGACGATATTTATACAGCCTGTTCCTCCATCTGATTCGATGAAGAGACGAGTAGTTTAGCCAGCAAGGAAAGAACACCATCACCTTAGGTGGACAGTTGATCTTTTGGTTTACAAATATCTTTTGAAAAATTAAGAATAAAAAAAGACGAAATACGACTATAAATTTGGATTCCTTGTTATCATTTTACCCAAAGCATTATGCAAAGTACTATTTATTATTTCTCTTAGAAGTCTTTTAAGAATAAATTATATGGCGTTAATTTTTTTTTTCTTTATTTTTATCTTTTTTTTTTTTTGGGTGGGGGGAGAGGGGGGTGCGGCTTAAAGAGTAGAATGTTTCTGCATACTCAAGAACTGCTGTGACAAACAAATACAGAGACTTTTTCTTTCCAAAATTTCATTTTGGTGATTGTTAACCTTAAAAACCGCATGTTTCAGCCTCCTAATTGATGATAGTTCAAGGATTTGACATTTCAAACAAGTAGCAGAAAATGCAATGTAATATTTAGTACATTTACTATTTACACAAACTTGTCTGTCCACTTTTTAATGATATGACTTAAAAATTTTCAAATGATAAAGTAGTAAGATTAAGAGAAAAAAAAACTTCTTTTTCTGCTTTATAACTTGTTGCCTCTTTTTTCCTCCAGTTGAATTTATTAACCTGATCTTGTAACGAATTTGGATTTTAAAGTTTAAAATAACGTACAACTAAGAGCAGGTTTAATTTCTCTGTCGAAAAACTGCAACTCGTGATCTTTGAAATACCTTTTGCTCCGTTTTCTTAACTGTGTGTATTTTTAGGATATGAAACTTCACGCATAAAAAGTATACAATTTTGTTTTAATACAATCAGATATAAAATGTAAACAAATTTAGCAATACATTTTACTTTGTATGATAAGTCATGGTTGATTCTAGAAATATTTAAAAAGCACAGTAGAAAAGTTAAAAAATGTTGTTGAATGGTCTGATACACTGATCGAAAAATACTTTCAGAGCTACCATCAAACCTAATTTTGCTAAAAAGTAGAGATTAATAGAAAAATGTCCAAATTTGTGGCTATGATTAGTGATAGGAAAAACTTTTCCATTGGACAGTATGAACCATCTTTGGACCACTGGAGTCATTTGATACGTAGAGACAAATATGATTCTGTTGATTATGTAGGAAATTAATGAGTTCCATTTTTACTAGACTCGTACGCTCTATCAACTGAGCTATGTGTCGCCACGCCTGTCCCCATACGGACACAAGTTCCTTTAATTATATACATGTATGTGTTTGTAATTCAGATACGTGTCGTAACGCGGTAGATGGCCTCAGCCAAGGCATATGACATGGCTGTGCGGTGCATGAAAATCTGTCCAAAGCAGCTTCATATCTAAAGAAGTGAGAACTCATAAAAGAGTCATTTAATTCAATCGTTACGATTGCTATTAAAATACAAATCAAGTGAGCCTATGATAAAGGTTACTAAATTCGACATCATTTTAATATTTCTCGTTTCCAAAAAGAAAGGCATGGTTTATGGTGTATTGCAAAAATATGCAAAAACAAAAAAGGTCAAATCAGATAAAGCTTGAGATATAAAGAAGAAATGCAATTCATGCTTCTGGGGAGCCTGTGGTGTCATAATGTTGCTTCAAACGTCCTGCAAAAATTGTTTGTGATTGGCAGGTTACGTGATCTTAACAATAATCTCTTCTGGTGAAGAGCGGTAGATACTTTAACATAACAAGCACTTCCATAGAAAGAGATTTAATCGAGGTAAGATTCACATTTTTTTGTTTCTTTTTTTTTCTTTTTTTTTTTTGGTAATGAATACTTTATCGGCATTTTATTTTTTTAATTTGAATAATTATTAATATTTTTTCAAGAGGGCTTGAAAAAAATAGAGTTTCATTTTAATTCCGAGAGAAAGATTCCATAATTTCCGATATGTTGAGCATACCTTGCAAAATATGTGTGCAAATAGGATATTTCCAATTTTCGGAAGCTAATTAAGACTACCAATGTCTGCAAATATTTTCTAATGCTGGTAAGAATTTCTTTAGTATTTAGGCCTACTACGTGCTATTGTCAAAAACTTGCACCAATTTGACATCCCTGAACTTTGTTTCCACCCATAATGGGTATCGACCACTTTCTCTCAATAACAAAAAAAATTGTCTATGTTCTTTTCAGAGCCCAAATAAACCACTTGAAATGCTTTTACATGAGCCTAACTTGATATGTATATTCACAATTGAAAAAAAATTAACTCATTTTTGTTATTTTTATTTTCATAAGAATATAAAAATGGTAATTTCTCAGTTTTAATCGGGCCAAAGACAAACGAATTACACAGCAATGCATATAAATCGGAAATATTAAACAAGTTCTCATGATTTGCTTTGTCTTGGGTAGAGTTTGTTCTGATCAAAGGACCTCCCCAAAATATGTAGTAATAATAATAATAATAATAATAATAATAATAATAATAATAATAATAATAATAATAATAATAATAATAATAATAATAATAATAATAGTAATAATAATAACAATAATAATAATAATAATAATAATAATAATAATAATAATAATAATAATAATAATAATAATAATAATAATAATAATAATAATAATAATAATAGTAATAATAATAATAACAATAATGATAGTACTAATAAAAATGATAATAATAATAATAATAATAATAAGAAGAAGAAGAAGAAGAAGAAGAAGAAGAAGAAGAAGAAGAAGAAGAAGAAGAAGAAGAAGAAGAAGAAGAAGAAGAAGAAGAAGAAGAAGAAGAAGAAGAAGAAGAATAACAATAATAATAATAATAATAATAATAATAATAATAATAATAATAATAATAATAATAATAATAATAATAATAATAATAATAATAATAATAATAATAATAGTAAAAGTAATAATAATAGTAATAATAATAATAATAATAATAATAATAATAATAATAATAATAATAATAATAATAATAATAATAATAATAATAATAATAATAATAATAATAATGATGATGATGATAATAATAATAATAATAATAATAATAATAATAATAATAATAATAATAATAATAATAATAATAATAATAATAATAATAATAATAATAACAAAAATGATAGTAATAAAAAATAATAATAACAATAATATTAAGAAGAAGAAGAAGAAGAAGAAGAAGAAGAAGAAGAAGAAGAAGAAGAAGAAGAAAAACAACAACAACAACAACAACAACAACAACAACAACAACAAGAATATATGTATTGAGAGAGAGAGAGAGAGAGAGAGAGAGAGAGAGAGAGAGAGAGAGAGAGAGAGAGAGAGAGAGAGAGAGAGAGAGAGAGATATTAAGGAGTGGATATTTTTTTCCAGTTTTTACGTGAGAACAAAGGATAATAATCGCTTGCAAGCGGAAAGATCAAGCTGTTTCTCAAAAACTAATCTTAAAATGAAGACAAATATAGGTATATTTGAATTGTGTGATTTGATGAAATATACAATATCATTTTTACTTCAAACAATGTATGTTTGTTTGATTGTCACCATTTTTTCAGGTTGCTTTTTCGTATAAACCTTAAAACGATGCCAAATGATTGCAAATGCGAAGTTGTTTCTGTATTTTCTATATCTTTAGTTTGGCGATTTTTTTTCTTTTCTCTTTTTCTTTTTCTTTTCTTTTTTTTTTTTTTTTTTTTTTTTTGGGGGGGGGTGGGGGGTGGGGGGGAGGGGATACCTTCTATGTGTCACTTATCAAACGACACATTCCAACGTGATCTCAGTACATACATACGTAAAAAGTTTAGAAAAAAAATGCTTCATATTGATTTCCCCCCCTAACTTTAACAGCTCTGTGATGTCCCGCGAGAATATCTTTTTGTTTAAATAGGGCTGCACTCTCTAGGTGACAGTGTAGGGAGCCACGTGACTTGCGAAGTGCAGCTGTACTCAGGTTAGTAACAACCTATCATTTAAACAGGCTATAAAACCTATCCTGGATCCTTTGACTGAGTGCGCGCTTGAGTGTGATTAGTGATGAGGAGAGGGATGAAACAGGTGAGAGAGAGAGAGAGAGAGAGAGAGAGAGAGAGAGAGAGAGAGAGAGGAAGAGAGAGAAAGAGAGAGGGAAAGAGGGAGAGAGAGAAAAAGAGAGAGGGAGAGAGAGTGAAAGAGAAAGATAGAGAGGGAAGAGAGAAAGAGAGAGAGGGAGACAGACAGACAGAAAGATACAGAAAGAGAGAGAGAGACAGACAGACAGACAGAGACAGACAGAGAGAGACAGACAGACAGACAGAGACAGAGAGTGAGACATATTATTTTGTTTTCTGTTAGAGCCTCTACACACCTTCATTCCAACTCGGCCGGTTTAACTTAATGTAAACCCGAAACATTCCACAGCTGGCTTGCCTGTCAATGTAGTGCCATCCACATTTCACGAGCTAACCCTAAAGGTCTGAGGGGATGATGAGAGGATGAGGGACAGGTTTTTTGTACATATGTGAAATGTTCGCAAAAAAAGAAAAATTTTCTAGTGAATTTCGCAAACATTTGCATTATAAATCTATTGTTTTAGATGAGAATGGCAAAGTTACTGGCTATTTATGTAATAATAAGAGAACTCGCAGAGAACAAAATAAGAAAAGAAAATCTGTATGGACGAAATATTGGTTCCTCAATAAGAGCAGTTGAGTCATACGAAATTTCTAAGGGAATTACAGCTTTATCCCGAAGATTTTCACACTTTGGTGCGAATGGATGAAAAAGCGTATTCATTTTGTTGTCTTGTTCGGCCAATCATAGAGAAGCGAAAGACGGTGCTTCTTACCCCGATCAGTCCTCATGAGAGATTAACTGGTAGCCTACTTTGAGGTATTTAGCTACAATGGCGCAACAATCAAGATTTGAAGTTTTCAAGCTGCTTTTTGAGGCCATGTCTGGGTAAAATAATTCCAGAAACATGTGCAGCAATTTATCAATTCTTGTCCCAGACTATCTGAAAGAATACATGTACAACCTTCACTTATTCATTTTAGTTGAGATGAATTTCATACTTCCCACTTAAAAAAATGATTTTTCTTTTGCCAGCATCACAGAGTCATCCTCACCCCACTCCATCATCAACATTTTCGGTATCGTTGCCACTCACTCCCCTGGTGATCACCACCACTCCATCATCAACATTTTCGGTATCGTTACCACTCACTCCCATGGTGATCACCACCACTCCATCATCAACATTTTCGGTATCGTTACCACTCACTCCCGTGGTGATCACCACCACTCCATCATCAACATTTTCGGTATCGTTACCACTCACTCCCATGGTGATCACCACCACTCCATCATCAACATTTTCGGTATCACCACCACTCCATCATCATTTTTTGCCACTCACTCGCCTGGTGATCACCACCACTCCATCATCAACATTTTCGGTATCGTTACCACTCACTCCCGTGGTGATCACCACCACTCCATCATCAACATTTTTGGTATCGTTACCACTCACTCCCGTGGTGATCACCACCACTCCATCATCAACATTTTCGGTATCGTTACCACTCACTCCCATGGTGATCACCATCAAGGTTACATCAATACCTCCACCTCCGACATCGCTATGGCAGCATAACCGCCACGCGCAGCAGAAACATGTCATTATCAGTCATATCCTCATCCTCATCATCATCATCCTCATTATCATCATCATCATCATCATCATCAGCAGCAGCATTATCATCATCATCATCATCATCATCATCATCATCATCATCATCATCATCATCATCCTCATTATCATCATCATCATCATCATCATCATCATCATCATCATCCTCATTATCATCATCATCATCATCATCATCATCATCATCATCATCATCATCATCATCATCATCATCATCATCATCATCATCATCATCATCATCATCCTCATTATCATCATCATCATCATCAGCAGCAGCAGCAGCAGCATTATCATCATCATCATCAGCAGCAGCAGCAGCGGCAGCATTATCATCATCATCATCATCATCATCATCATCATTATCATCATCATCATCAGCAGCATTATCATCATCATTATCATCAGCATTATCACCATTATCCCACCTCACCATCATTTTCCCTTCCCATCATCATCACCATCAGAAAGAGCCGCGCAATTTATTTATCTTTTTTTTAAATTGTATCTTTATCCACTTCAGAATCAAATGCCTCGAAGTAATCAGCCAGACTTTGATATGCTGTTTCTTTCATTAGTTTGTTACTATAATTTTACTTTCCATAACCACTCATGCGATAGATAAATTTCGATAAACTCGAGAAATATGTCTTTCAACCACGGAGCCATTTTTAATTCAAATATATGATAGTAAAATGATTGATAAAAATATTTTGTTGTGAAATTTGAACAGTGTTCTAGTGAGTAAAGCTGATTCAGGGAAAATGGGACGACACTAGGCCAAGAGTCTAGCGGCTGAGACAAATGACAATAACTAGCCTGGATCTTTACAAGTACAACTGTTTTGCTGGTGTTTTATGAGTGAAATAGTGTGTATGCAAAAATGCTTAAAAATTAAATCTGTGTTTATGAAAAAAGCAATAAACTGAATTTTTAACGCGTGGTCTTTGCTATGATAGTTGTAGCAAAATTAGTGTGCGATCAAAGATTTTAAAGTTACCAAATCGAATGTCAACTTTCGGCGTGGCGCTACTCTGAAGTTGAAAGCCGCCTGACCCTCTTGGGCTTCCGGTGACGCCACATCAGGTCGACCCGATGCCAGAAAATCAGGCAAGACGAACTCTTTGGTTTAACCGTTCTTTCCATCGGTTTTTGCATCCACACTATCTCGTCTACCTTGCAATCTGCAGATTGCCAAAAAAAAAAAAAAAAAAATTCGCGTATTACTGAAGGTCTTGATCGGCTCAAAGTTTTGTCTTTTCTCTATTTTGCTTTGTTTGTTATTGCAGCTTCTGTTGTTGATAATAAGGATGGATTTATTAACATCATTTTTATACACGTGATATTAGCTCAATAAAATTTTATACAAGAAGCTTTCCTGTAATGTTTCTGTGGGATTTGATTAGAACTATTTCTTTTGTCTTTAGTTGTAAAGAACAATGAAACAAAGATTTTAAAATAATGAAATGTATAGTGTTTTCTGATCTTGTCTTTGTGTCTTTTGGAGGCATGAAGCCGAGAGCGGGTTTTTTTTTTTAACCTGTTCCCTCTCTCTCTCTCTCTCTCTCTCTCTCTCTCTCTCTCTCTCTCTCTCTCTCTCTCTCTCTCTCTCTCTCTCTCTCTCTCTCTCTCTCTCTCTCTCTCTCTCTCTCTCTCTCTCTCTCTCTCTCTCTCTCTCTCCCTCTCTCTCCTTCCCTCTCTCTCTCCTTCCCTCTCTCTCTCTCTCTCTCTCTCTCTCTCTCTCTCTCTCTCTCTCTCTCTCTCTCTCTCTCTCTCTATCCTTTTATTTTTTTAATGCACTAAATACCTTTTTACATGCTTTTTTCACATCAAACTTTACTGCGACATTCAACTTGACTTTTATTTCCTTCTCTATTAGATCGCCCTGTCAAACTCAGAAAAAATTTCCGCGAACCGATAAAAATGTTCACCAGCTCAAGTTAATGCTGCCACGTTAACATTTTACTGGCGAAGTAAACATCTCAATTAACGTGATGTATCAATCGATGTGAACAAAAAGCCTTTACCGGGCAGTATCGATTTATGCAATGGCATCATAAGTGATGTCCCTTGTCTTGATTTGGTCCCTAATTGCTAAAGTGAACTTTCCCTTGTTTCTACTCAGAGAGTAGAGATGAGCCAGTCAAATAAACACGTTGCGATATGCCAGATAGCTTTTTGTGTTTAATTGTTTGGTTTCGCATCAACAAAGCAAAATCGATCACTGGTATTGGGTGTTTGTCCACACGAGAAAACAAAAAGCTATTAAAAAAGTAAATAAATAAAAATAAAAATTGAAAAGCTGCAATTACGCTCTTTGAATGAAAGATTCGTAAAAAAAAACGAAGTAAATGCACATTTAAATCGGACCATTGAACTTCGTTGTTGAAAAATTCGAGTACATTAAGGTATATCAGAAATGTTACACGAAGCAATTTGCAGTTAGCAATACAAATTGCTGCCTCTAACGTCAGAGCTTTTTGTGGAATGGTGTTCCTAGCTGCTACAAACTGCTTGTTGTAAAGATATCTTTAAAAGTATCCCTGTCTGGTTCAGTTTATGTGTCCATAAAACCGAAGTATTTTTCGTCGAAACGTTTAAGTGTTCATCCTTATATTGATGGCATTAGTAAAGGAAGATTGAGTGAGAATTACAATTTATTAATTTTTCACGTCCGTCGTCTCTTGCTCATACATGGAACTGGTGAATGTCGTTGAATTATGTTGATAGAAAAGTTAAATCCTAACCATAGCTAGAGCGTCACACGGTGATTTTTTCGAAATGAAGCTGTAAAAACTGACCAAACTTTTAGCCATATTAATTATTTTGATTATTATTTTATTTGCATCAATAATAAACGATCCCGTTTTACCAAACTACGGACCCTAATATAATTATTCTGTGTATATCTCTCTCACACACTTTCTCTCTCTTTCTCTGTCTCTCCCTCTCTCTCTCTCTCTCTCTCTCTCTCTCTCTCTCTCTCTCTCTCTCTCTCTCTCTTTCTCTCTTTATCTTTCTCTCTCTATCATATCTCTCTCACTCTCTCTCGATCTCTCTTTCACTCTCTCTCTCTCTTCGCCGTAAAGAAGGCAGTAAGAACTATCTGATGCTCTGGTAAATGAAGATGGATCAGGCATCTAAAGATACAAAGTGAAAACGACTTCGAAAGAATCACAGGAACAACAAATTTTTCACACGGCAGACTCTGTGGTTTCCAAGTCTGACTCGCACAAGGCAATGAGATGAGTGCCTTAAGAGAAAGTGACTTTGATACTCTGTCTATACCATTTTCTATTCGTATGACTTGTTCTCTCACTCTTCGTCCTATCCGTCTATTTCTGGTGTGATCTAGGTTTGGGATTGGAGCTGCTACTCATTACCACCCTTAATAACGAAGTATAGCCGTGTAGTGAATGCATGTCATTAATTTTCCACATATACAGAATCATGTGGGACTTAATGCATTAAACTTTGTTCAAGACTTTATTACAAGATCAGGTAAATAAGATGATAGCGAAAGAAAAAGAGATAACACATTATAAAGCAGAAAAAAGTGTTTCTTTTCCCTTAATGTTACTACTTTTTTTATTTGAAACTATTACAGTTACATCGTTTCAAAAGCAGAAAAATAAGTGTTTTCATAATGTTACTACTTTTTTATTTGAAATTGTTTAAGTTACATCGTTTAAAAAGGGAAAAAGGGGACACACAAGTTTTACAGTAAATGTAATGAAAAAATTTTGCATTTTTATTCACTTCTGCTGCTTGTTTGAAACATTATGTCCTTGAATTTTCACCAATGAGAAGGTTGAAGCATGCGGTTTTTAAGGTTAACAATCACCGAATGTAACTTTTGAAAGAAAGACTCTGTTTGTATTTCTATGCCTGTATTCGTTTGTCACAGCAATTTTTGAATATGCAGAAACAATCATAGATACTCTTTAAGTCTTCAAAGAAATCATGCCATATAATATTATTTAAAAGACTTCTAAGAGAAATAATAAATAATATTTGGCATAATGCTTTGGATAAAATGATTACTAGGAATCCGAATTTAAAATCGCATTTGGTCTTTTTCTTATTTTAATTGTTTTTGTATTTTTTATAAATACCTTTGTAAAAAAATCAATTTTTCACCAAAAGTGAGATCGTTTTTTTCCGTGTCGGCTAAACTACTCGTCCATCCATAGAATCGAATAGCGGAACAGGTAGTATAAATGTCGTAACAACGCCATAAGGTTAAGGATACAGTTACATGGAGTATAATCATTCATCTATTTCCATTCGTTTCTTCGTGATGAAAAAATCACTTCAGAGTTGGTATCCTGCTTAAATTTTAGCTCAATTTATTCCGTTTTATAATTTTTCTTGTTTGGTTTTATTGGCTTTTGCTGTTGAATATTTTTGTTTAATTTTGTTGCCGCTTCTCAATTTTAGTCCTCGGAACTTCTAGGTAGAGCTACATTGTATACCCTTAAAAGAGAACAAAAAATTCATTTTTCATCGCTTAGCACATTTTTTTAACATTATTTTGTGAGTTGATGTTTTCCCTGGAAGTCTTTCATGGAGAATAATATTTTTCATGCATTCGTTAGATATCATTTCGGTAATCTCAATAGGTAGAGAAATTGTTTTAGGCAGACAAAGTGGTGGAAGCTTTTCTGTCAAGGCAGACTATATGAGAGTATTAACCTGGAGACTTAGCTACAAGGCATGAAAAAGTAAAAAATAACAAAGTTCTTCGACTGGGGATAAACCAGATAACTTTGACATTTCTGAAGGTATTAGTCTCTATAGACCTTTAAATTTATTAATTCATTCTAGAACTGATTAAACCTGAAAACCTATATTGATAGACCAGGTCCTTTCAATTTAAGGTTGTATCAACACGTGGGAGTTTGTTTCAACCAATCATCTTTCTGTCTTTTCCTAAGGCCGTGTAACGTGTAAGGTCTAATTTTATTCTTAATTCTATATGAATTGATTTCTCTCAACCCTATAAAAAAATTTCCTTACATTATCACTACAGCAATGAGAGGGAAAAAGATACCCACCAAAACTTTTAACAAAAGTTTGAAACAACAAATGATAAAAAAAAAAATATTCAATAGACTACTGTTACTGTTCATTTTTCTAGATATCAGCAACAGTGTCACTGAGCGTTTAATGTTTTTTTTTTATAATTGTGAAAGGAGCAGAAGTACAAAGTTTTAACTATCAAAGCTGTCGAGTTCTGCAAATCTAGAAACAAGGAGTAAAACAGTGTGTAAGACCCAAGCCTTTTGCATCGTTGATCCTTAAATCTTGTGAAATTCCTGCAGAAATACAAACAAAACCTGTTGAGCTCTGTTTTAGACCTGAAGTCTAATATAATACAAAAATTGAAAAAAAAAGTTATATTTTAAAAAATACTTGAACATTTAATATGAAGATAAAAACAAAAGCCTTAAACGAAGTGATAAACGGCGCAGTCTTAAAGGTTTTATTTCACAGCCAGTTTTATTGCTTCCGCAAAGCTCGTCCCAAGTTTGATTTCCAGAACAATCAACAGGACTTATAATTCTTTAAAGATAGTAAAATAGAACAGCAAAGAGCATCCAAAGAAGAAAAGAAACATAACTCTGTCCACCGTTTGGGCACAAATCCTGCCAGGTATTTTGCTTTCCTTACGTTTAGCAAGATATCGGGACAACTTTTCAACGAGTCTTCGCTTTCGGCATAAAGTCCCGACTAAGTATTCTTTGCTTCTGTCTCTTTCTTTCCCACCAGTCGGCTGATTTCGGTTTTCTTCGGAGCTCGGATTCTCTCCAAAACAAACTTTTGAGAGGTCACCGTGTATTTTGTCTTCTTTAAGCCTCTCTTCACCCACTGTTAGGTCCATGACATTGACATTGCGTTGTCGAGGAGACATTCCTTCTTTATTTAACTCCCCCTGGAGTTCTCGTTGAATTTCTTCCTTTTCTAACTTTCGCCTGTTATGGACGGTTTTCTGCTCAGCAGCATGCATATGCATGGATATGATAGTGGCAATCAAGACGAGGATACACTCAATGATGCTGAAGACCATGAATAAAACCATGCGAGGAGCATCTGTGAAAGTGTAAGCCTTTCTCGGCAATGTATCTCTGGAAAAGGTCAAGAGTGATTTGAGGATAAAGGATATTACATGTTTGAATCTCAATGAAGTGTAACTTCTATCATTTGTTACCTGAGTCACGTTTCTCTCAATCATTATTTTTTTTTTTTTTTTTTTTTTGGTGCTGGTGATGATGATGATTTTTTAAGGGAATAACGTTAATCAAGTATAGCACAAATTTGCTTTCTTAACCATTGGCCTTAGGCGCCACAGATTTAGCCTACGGTACTTCTCAGATCTCAAGGCAAATATACAAATCAACGGCCCGTCGAATCATAGCTCATGAAAATAAACATAAAAGGACATATAGAGGCTGAAAATACGTACCCTACAAATCCCAAATAAAGGGTTGTGGACACGTAAATGCTCATGAGGAAGGAGATTCTCTCTCCAGAAGCAGGCGGTATCCAGAACACGAGTAAAGTTAGCTGAGAGGTGGCTGCCATGGGCCCCAGGACACACAGTAGGTAATAGATCGATGCCCTGTCCAGCTCAACGGTATACTCCACCCGTGGAAAATTATCCGACTTCCCGCTGATCGTAGACAGAGGGAATAAAAGGACGGGGAGGAAGTGTTAAGGAGGAGTTAGAGGGTATCATAATTACCTTGACCAAAATAAAAAGAATCCTACAAAGTCTTGTCTTGCATAACTTCTGTTTTCTTTGAAAATCTGAAGTTAATCTTTGAGTTGGGGTTGGATATCTGTAATTAAACACAATTTTCCACTTTAAGAGAAATAACATCTCTTCTTAAACATGTAGTTAGCATTCCCAGTTTCTTTAACAGTCTTTGAGGTAAGGCATTTAATCAAATAATTTTACAGATATAATAACATGCTTGATACTTTAAGTTTTAACGGCATTCTAATCTGGCTGGTTTTTTTTCTCTACTCTACTCACACTGTGAAACTGTGATTTCTGACTTGCCATTCAGCAGGTATTGCGACATGTTGGGCCACGGCTTCAATCAGTTCACCTTGGATTGCTATAGGAACGACTTGAATGTCATGCCCTTAGAAAGACCAAAGTATAAGTCATGGTTAGCAATATGGTGGATTCCAGTCATTACAGTTGCCTCATTTCTTTATGTCAATATTTCGTAGGAATTGAAAACGTCTCATATACTCGGAGGAGGCACATGTTGAATACCTCAATGATAAAGATGCTGATATCAGTTATAAAAATTTTATCGTTGTTAATTTTTATACTGACCTTCATGTCAACAAGAACTAAATACATAGAAAAATAGCGAAGATCTCTCGCGAAACTGATGGAGTAGAGATATTGAAATGGGCATCAAGCAAAGAAAAGAAAAATATCGATAGTCATTTACCAAGGAGCCCGATTATCAGCGTGCATGTTTGATGATCAAAGGGGAAGAAAGTCAGATCGATATAGCAGTGGGTGTGCACTATCGCGCCTCCAGTGATATCGAACACTCCATTGGCCTTCACCTGCAGATACTCCGGTTTGGGAAAGAGACTGAAGTCCTCAGCAGCAGAGTTCGCCACGATCAGTTCAGGATGCCATGCTCTGTGGAGGGAACATTTTGGAGATTTCAATAACAAAGTGGCATGACGCAAGCAAAGCATCTTAGACTAATGGTATCGCTCTTTAAAAACTCTTTTTGTAAATAATCATAATTATTGAAAATTATTTTGTGCTTATAGGACTCTGTTACCATGATTTTGGCAAAAAAAAAAAATTTGTGAGTCTCAGGGGATAAAATCTATTGGGCTTTGCTTTACATGGTGCGCCAGAAAGATAAAGCTGAGCTGACGTCAGACTCTTTGCTCGCACAGTACTAAACGTTTGTGAAGTAGGTGCGGATCCTAATTACTCGCATATCTACTTTTGAGACTAATTGAATTTTTATAGGAACTTCTTGCATATTTTTAGACAAATTGATGGCAGCAAAAGAAGCTACAGGCTAAGAAATTATGTCGAAAATTATAGGAGATCTACAGCAAGACGGAACATTTTATAAATTTGCATAAATCCATGAAAATGTTTGTCTTATTAAGGATATTTTCAACTATATAAACCAAACCCTTGTCCATGCAGTCCCTATGTAACGATATCTCAACTTTATGTTAAATTTAAAATAAAGGAGTTTCAACATTCATTACTATTCACCGTGTGAGGAAGAAACTTTCATAAACAAACGCTTTATAAAAAAAATATGAAAGAATGAAACGTTCATCTCTGGATTCTTTATTCATGTATTGATTAGGAATTAACTAGCTATGAAAAAAATACGAAGCTGTGAGTAAATTATTGTCACTGAAAATGACGAATATCTACTCCAGTGTTCTTTTTCAGATTAGCGCATCCAGTTTATCTATTTACATTTTTTCTTTCAGTTTTTTTGGGTGTTTTTTTTTTTGTTTTTGTTTTTTGTTTTGTTTTTTTTTTCTTTTTTTGGTTTCTTGAATATCTTTTTGCTTCTTTCCGATTGTTAATGCAAAATCTATTTTCCGGGGTTTAGCATCTATAACCCTTTGAATTGATACTCAGCTCTGATTTTCTTTAACACTAACATTGATATTTTAACTTTTAACTTTTACATGTATTTCGTTTTCTGCCAGAACACTGAGAATAAATTTAGTTTGCTAGTTTTTTAATTCCCCAAATCTATTAACTGATGCTGTTGAACACTCATTATCATTCCGTCTTAAATTTAAACAGGTAATAACTCACGACAAACACTAAAATTCTATAGATCAATAACTCTTGAATTACATTTAAGTTGTCTCCTTGATGTTGAGATAATTGACTTTAAAATACAGAAATCATATATGACCTATCTTACCTATGTAAGGGACGTAAGCAAGCGACACATTGGCATAATCTGTAGATTATATAATTTATCTTACCTGTTATAAGGAAGATATGCATGCGACACATTGGTATAATGTGCAGATATGATATATGATTTGTCTTACCTATCATAGGGAAGATATGCATGCGATACATTGGCATAATCTGCAGATTATATGATTTGTCTTACCTGACATAGGGAAGATATGCATGCGACACATTGGCATAATCTGCCATAATCTGCAGATATGGTATATGATTTGTCTTACCTGTCATAGGGAAGATGTGCCTGCGACACACTGGCATAATCTGCAGATATGATATATGATTTATCTTACCTATCATACGGAAAATATGCATGCGAAACACTGGCATAATCTGCAGATACGATATATGATTTGACTTACCTATCATAGGGAAGATATGCATGCGACACACTGGCATAATCTGCAGATACGATATATGATTTGTCTTACCTATCATAGGGAAGATATGCCTGCTACACACTGGCATAATCTGCAGATACGATATATGATTTATCTTACCTATTATAGGGAAGATATGCCTGCGACACACTGGCATAATCTGCAGATATGATATATGATTTATCGTACCTGTCATAGGGAAGATATGCCTGCGACACATTGGCATAATCTGCAGATTATATGATTTATCTTACCTGTCATAGGGAAGATATGCCTGCGACACATTGGCATAATCTGCAGATACGATATATGATTTATCTTACCTATCATACGGAAGATATGCCTCCGACACATTGCCATAATCTGCAGATACGATATATGATTTATCTTACCTGTCATACGGAAGATATGCCTCCGACACATTGGCATAATCTGCAGGATTCCACATGAACCCTTCATCTTTCCACTCAAACTCATAATACACCGCCATATTGATGACTTGTCTAGGTTCGATGATCTCTAAAATCTGTAAAAGCAAAGCGAAATAATTATGAAATTGATTCGCAAAATACTAGGAAGATTTCTGTGCTTGGCACTGAGATCTTGTAATTATTGTCTGTTTTCTACGGCTCTTACATTTTGATACATTACAATTATGAGTCATGTGGCTCTACTTTCCCTCATCAAAGTAACTCAAAGTACACTATATCCTTTCATATGGAGACCGACATCTGTGACCACCATCTATTTACTGCGGCTCTTAAATTTTCATACATTATAATTATGAGTCATGAAGTTGTGTTTTTCCCCAATCAATGTAGGTAAAAGCATGCTATATCAATGTCGATTATTTAACTGTTTTAGAAATTACCTTAATAGAAAAAAAAACTGTTCTTGATTACATGGGGCCTGAATGATTATTTTCATATAACTGTTGTTGTCTTTCGTTGGATTTTAGCTCACCAAACAAGGTCTCAACTTCCTCTCAGACCAACCAGTAAATTTCAAACCAGTAAGACAGGACATAATGTTAAAGAAGTATCTATTTTTTCTATCAAGCCTAAAAAAGATTAGTGGGAATTCTGTGTTTGTGAGTGTGCAGACTGTTTAAGATTCCATATCTCTAGCTTTTATTGATTGTGTTTCGACAAGTGTTGGATATCATTGATGAGTAACAGAAAATGGAACCGCATGATAATTATTAATGTTACTCATTTGGCTGAATGTTATAGTTTTGAGGTTGGTGCGGACTTTTCTACGGATAAGTAATAATTGGAAAGAGAAAAAAATAATAGGTCTTCCAGTCAGTTGACAAATTCCTGTTGTAAATGGACAACTGTGGCAGATACAGTAGAAAGATTTTAAAGGAACCAACCTTGTACACGTTAAGCATAACTCGGACCTCAACTGGCGACTCCTGAGAAAGCGGTACCAACTGGTTCTGCAGAATTGGACTTGACATCAGATCATTGTAGAGTCTGACTCGGGCTTCTCTCTCAGCCCCAGTGGGCTGAAAGGCGCCACCAGACGCAAATACTGGTCTTATTACAAGTAGTGTGAGCGCAAACACCAAACAAATGGCTGATCCATCCAGCATGCCATTCAGCAAAGCCATCGTGATAATTTTTAAAAAAGGCAATCACAAAAGCAGCTGACAAAGACCATAGAGCTTTATAGCGTCCAAAGCGGACATAGTTGGCCCACTAACCACTTCGCAGATCCTTCCTTCACAAGAAAAAAAAGATACTTTAAATTGCTATTGATGCTAGGTCAGTCGAGAGTATCCGAAAACGTTGATACCACTTAAATACATGATTTTAAAGCAGTATGAACATTTTTTTTGATTAGGTCTTAGTTATATGTCGCAAAATGTTCCCGTTCACACACTACTACTACTACTACTACTGCTGCTGCTGCTGCTGCTGTTGCTGCTGCTACTACTACTACTACTACTACTACTACTACTATACTACTACCACTACTACTACTACTACTACTACTACTACTACTACTACTACTACTACTACTACTACTACTACTACTACTACTACTACTGCTACTACTGCTACTACTGCTACTACTACTACTACTACTACTACTACTACTACTACTACTACTACTACCACCACTACTACTACTACTACCACTACTACTACTACTACTACTACTACTACTACTACTACTACTACTACTGCTACTACTACTACTACTACTACTACTACTACTACTACTACTACTACTCCTACTACGGTACAAAAATAAATTGATTTTAGTTTAAAACAAGCTAAAATTATAGGCGAGTATCGGGTTATTAAATTATCTGATTCAAAAATTCTATTTAACTTTTTTTTTTTTTTGTAAATCTAAACTAGCAGAAAGAACGTAGTAGCAGATCATCCGCCGAACAGAATGTTAGAAATTTTTTGTCTCCTTAATGCATCCAAATTAATTCCACGATTATAATGTATTAACTATATATTGTCCTCTGTATAATAATCCTAAATTTTTACTAAAGCAGTAATACTGGAATAGATTTGTGAAATTTTGTGGTTTCTATGTTCGTTCTAATTTTAAGTATTTTAACAGCAATCCGAAAAATTATAATGCGAATTCCAGTTTTAGCTCTCTCCCAGTTTCCTTTATTGTGAAATTGGTTTACACACATACAGGCGGAAAAATCACAAGTTGTGTATAGATCTATCTACGTTCTCTTAAGTTGGAATATGACCGACTGAAATTACGAAACAGGCCTTTTATAAATCATGTAGAGGCGATGGAAGCTGACGTATTCCAAAGGGGTGGGAGAGAATGTTTTAGTGAGCTGCATTGGTTTCCACGCACTTTCAGAAAAAAACCCATTGCAAATAGCATTAGTTTCTCCCCACAAGGGAATTCTGATAAACAACAATTTCTTTTTTCTTTCCCCTTGATCACAGCCTTGTTTCCATAGCTACACAACGTTAAGCTGAACGCGTTGTTTGGTTATGCACTTGAGCCAATGCGAGACAAGGGGCATTAGAACACAAAAAAAATAATAAAGAAAAAAAACTCAAATTGAAATTTATGATAGGCTCACTCCAAGGATCTTCTTGTTAAATATTAAAAAAAAGTTTAATGACTACGGCCGTTAAAGACTCGAACCTGGTGATCCATAAAATAATGGCATTTCTTTTGATAGAGATATCGTTACAGCCGTTCGATTTATTAATTTATTTATTCCTACATAGTGCCTTAATTTAGGCTTTTTTGGTAGATATTGCAAATGGAACAAAATAAATATATGATTATATAATTACCAAGCTCTGAGCGTTCCAAAAGGTACGTGTATTCATGGAGTTACAACTGCATGCCGTTCTCCGTGAAGTGACAGTTACTACATGTCCGTTGACAACCAAAGGCCGTAATTAGCTCTTCGTTAGAACTGGATTTCGCTACATCTCATTTTGATGATGTTGTTGGGTGTTGATACAGCATTTTGAACACGCAAGACAAGCTACGAAACGTTTAAATCCGTTGTTTCACATTAAAACCACCAATGGCAGCAGCCAAAAACCAATCAATTGAGTTTCCAGATCACATCGTAGGTGAATATATGGTTAAAAGAGACCCCATCAATACGGAACAGTTCAGAACCTGTAAGTCCACGCGGCTGATAAAGAAATCCTCCATCCGTTACTATTACTGAGCTACTATCGACATCTTGTGCCAAATCTAGCGACATCGCGATACTAGCCACAGACTTGTCATGCCTGTAAATTGAAGTTTGCTACAGGTTGACTTCAGCGCCAAACGCTAACGTTCTCGATTTGGATATATAACATGTACTGTAAGAGCCGATACATTTGACGAAGCCGAAGTAACATTACAAACACACAAAAGCGTTGTTTCTGGGTCTCTTTATTTCCAGGCGCCTGTTGGAAGTGGAGGCGCATTATGATTTTTTGGGGAAAAGAATGTCTCCATATAAATGGATTACGGACTACCCAAGTTCACCAAGAACATGTGGGTGAAACCAGTTTACATGCAGGCTGTGATCACATGCCATTGAGGTTTCTGACGGGGTATCGAAGCAAGTATCTCACTGAAAAGAAAAAAAAAATTAGCCCTCACTGAGTGTTGTGTGGCCATTTCCAGGAATCGCAAGAACAAAATAAGAATTATTGCTAGACTGCTTGATCTAACGGTAGCCAGTTTTAGTGCAGTCCCTGTGGGCCCTTTACATTACAGAGAGCTAGAAAAAGAGAAAATCAAGGCCTTAGGGCAAGCAACTGGGAGACATATATGACTATCTCAGATCTTGCCAACGGCGAGCTGCAGTGGTGGCTAAACATTGTTTCGACACTTCTTTTTGCCCTACTATAAGCCGAGACCCCGATCTTATCATAATGACAGACGCCAGCTTGACAGCTTGGGGTGCAGGATGTGACGGGATTAGAACAGCCGGCGCATGGTCACACCACGATGCGGTTCGCCGCATACCAAAAGGTTACATATTCTGATTTGTATACTCATAAATAATTTTCATTATCTACAAAGAATTACTTTCAACTGGGTAAAAACACTCGATATATAAACATAATTATTATTCTTTTCTGTTGCTTTGACGTCACAGTTGTGACTCTAAAATCTGATTTTACCACGGAGTGGAATGACGACGGTGAATTGAAATTGTAGAAATAATCCAGGCTTCCCTGTCAGGTGATGATTGTTTCCAATCTTGACGATCTGTCGTCAGGAACCGAGTGGTAATATGCCCTCCCTATCCCTAGATCATTAAAACATTTTTGGTTATACGTTCAATGTTTTATGATCGTTGCATAATGTAGTAGGTTTTCAGTTAGGACTACACTGACGTACCAAACTTGCACCTGTGACTGGGAACGGCTGGCGTGTATCTCATATTACCTCCGTTCCTGACAACAGATCATCAAAACTGGAAACAACCATCACCTTACAGGTACGCCCAGTGGTCTAACTCCTCTAGATCTAGCAGCAGCAGCATAAGTAGTAGTAGTAGTAGTAGTAGTAGTAGTAGTAGTAGTAGTAGTAGCAGCAGCAGCAGCAGCAGCAGTAGTAGTAGTCGCAGTAGTAGTAGTAGTAGTAGTAGTAGTAGTAGTAGTAGTAGTAGTAGTAGTAGTAGTAGTAGTAGTAGTAGTAGTAGTAGTAGTAGTAGTAGTAGTAGTAGTAGTAGTAGTAGTAGTAGTAGTAGTAGTAGTAGTAGTAGCAAAAGCAAATCTCGGCAATCCCTTTTCTTCATTCTTGCATTAAGTGAATCTATTTATAACAGTGATTTATTACGTTAGTTCTATTTTTATGTGTGATACCATTAAAATTTTCATGATGATTCATTAACTGTCATAATTCTCATCTCAGAAGTTAAAGAGTTCCTCAAGTAAAGTTATCAGTTTCGCTGAAGTAAACACAGTTTAAAAAACCTCTTTGGTAATTTTCTAGACTTTTTTTTTTATTTTAGACTTAGATCTAGAATTAGAACTTGATTCTGGAACCATCTAGGTCTAGATTTGAGATCTTTTTCTAATTTAAATCTAGAATCAAGATCTAGATCTAGATCTAAACTCACTGATACCAATCAAATTGGATTATGGAATTAGGATCTAATCTAGACTAGATCTATAATCTAGATCTAGAATCTAAGTGGTCATCGATTTGGAATAGAATGTAAGTTTCTATCTAGATCTAGATCTAGATCTAGTTTTCTAGATATATCAAGATCTAGATCTAGATCTAGTTAGGGAGCTTAAAGTTTTATAAATCATTTTGTTGTACTGATTTAAATTTTGAAATTAGATCTAGATCTAGATCTAGATCTAATTTAAATTTTTTCTGCTACAAATTGATCAAAATTTAATTCAGGTCTGTCCAAATTACAGATAAGTGCCCGTATTCAGAAGAATTTAACGCTATTGTTAGGTTGTCGTTAACTGGCTAACGCATGCGTTAATTTAACGACGTATTCAGAAGGCACATTTTCGCTAACGACCGGTCGTTAGGTTATCGTTAGGGGGGACTTTTTAAAGAGAGCTAACGATCACGATAGGTTCAGGCCTACCCTAAAATTTTTACGATCGCTTTAATGGACTTAGGTGACGAACACTTTCCAATCGTTTTGGTAACCAAGGAATTGTTTTTCTCTCCCAATATGGTGGCTTTGGGAGTGTTTGCAAGACACTTTTTTGTATTCTTTAAATATACTTTGTAATAAATCTAGATCTAGATCTAGATTCTAGATTAGAAAAGAGTTGAATAAAATCTCATGCCTTTTTATTACTCAGCTACAATTAACGGAAAATAATCAAATGTGAGTGAATGGTAAAATAAAAAAAAGGGATGGAAAGGAAAAAAATCTATCGACAATACTATGAGTTCAGCTACTGAAGTCTTAGATCCACAAGAGTGATCTGAAATGTAGACTAGCTAGACTTAGACCTAGATTGAAAATTGGATCTTGTCAAGTGCAGTAACAAAAAAAAAAAAAAAAAGATTGCAAGTTAAATGTTTTGCGAAGATGATCTGCAAACACTACAGAATCTATGAATTTGAAAGTGGCGAATGATGAATAGACTAAACCTACATGTACGGTAGTTTAAGTTTAATCGTCGTCACATAAACCAGTAAGCCACGAAATAGAATCTCGTTACAAGATGGTATAAACTTATACAGAGAGAGAGAGAGAGAGAGAGAGAGAGAGAGAGAGAGAGAGAGAGAGAGAGAGAGAGAGAGAGAGAGAGATGTTAGCTTTATTCATTTATCAAGGCTGAGCAATTGCAATCAAACTCAAACTACTTGAAATGGAGTTGAATGCCTTTGCCGATTTTGTACAGTTGGAGACTCGTGCAGACTATGACTACAGTATTAATTTAATGAAATTCCTAGCTTTTCAACAACTCTCTCTCTCTCTCTCTCTCTCTCTCTCTCTCTCTCTCTCTCTCTCTCTCTCTCTCTCTCTCTCTCTCTCTCTCTCTCTCTCTCTCTCTCTCTCTCTTTTCCTCTCGTTTTTCTCCCTAAATGTATCTACATATCACCAAAGTAAAGAGAAAAGAAAGTAAGAGAGACAGGAAGACGAACTTACTAACAGAGGGCAAGATACTAAGATAGTAAGGTTTTCTTTACAAATTCTCATTTTCCATTATTTATTAGCATATTGTGAGACTGATCTATGTATTAAAAATTGTCTCAAAATTCAACGCTGGCATTTTCCTAATTCAAATGGAATTTCAGATTGAAATTATGAAAAGAGAAGTACATGGTTTATTTTGTGGTGATTCCACAAACCAGTTTTCAAAATGCATGAGTTCCACAGTTCTTGAGATTACATTCTTTTGATTTTCTCTGTTTGTTTCTTTTTTAAACCTCATTAACATCATTATTATTATTATTATTATTATTATTATTATTATTATTATTATTATTATTATTATTATTATTATTATTATTATTATTATTATTATTATTATTATTATTATTATTTGCTCTTACTTTAAAAAAATGTTTTTACATATCAGCCCTGATATGTCCAGCTTCATAGAAAATAAAAATATAATCCCCAAAAACCCATAACTTTTAAATTTATGCATTATAACAAAAAGTGAGCACAAAGAATTGAATTAAAAAAAATAAGAGATTCAAAAAATAATTATAGTCAGATGTAATCATACATACATGTATATATTGCTCTCTTTTACTTTGGTAAACTGATTTTTTAAATGAACTTAATCATCAATCATTATTGAACTCATGAGATTTTGCCTTAGGCTTTCTTTTACAATTAGGACATTTTTTTAAAATCAAGCCCAATTGAAGCCATTATTTAAAAAAAATATTTCATTCTTTATTCACCAGGGTATTATTGCTTATTCAGAAAAAAAAAAACCCAAATGATTTTAGAAAATGAAATCTCTTGAAACAAAGCGATTTCAATATTGGACTTTGCAAATGGTACATAGAGTCAATCTTTTTTTTCTTGGTGAAATTTAGGTAACCATAACGTTTTATTTACCAAGAAATACAAAAGTATTACTTTTCTTTTGAAATGCATCACTTTGTTATGTTATTCAACTTTTTCAATCTGCAGTTTTCAATAAATAAAGAGTGGAGATCTTATTGTTTTCCTCCAGTACCTTCAACAAGTTACAGAGACAGAAAACAGGCAGCTCAACAAACTTATCAATAAATTTCATGTAGTAAAAATGAACTTTTTTCATTCCAATGTTCTAAATTGAAAAGTAATTTACAAGATTTACCCACTACATGTAGACTCCATATATAATATAAGCAAATATAATTTTGCAGAAGTGTAAAAATTCGTTTTCTTGAATTCTTTTAATGAATAATTGTCCTCAAAGAAAAAAAAAAAAGAAAAAGAAAAAAAATAAGAATAAGAATAATTGAAGACTTAAAATAAGCCAGTCAATTGGAGTGCACCATTTAGAAAAGTCTGTTTAGAAAAGACGTTAAAAAGACCAACTGCATAATCAAATTTGCTGAAGTGAGCAGTGATATTTTAAAAAGACATTGAATTAAGCAAATCACATCTGTGATAGAAAGTGAATATTGCTGAAATTGAACATGCTGATCTCAAATCATATGTTGCTCATTTTTTCATTCAGATTATAACAAATATATATAAAAACTAACAAATCATGTAAGAGGTAGAGAAGTCATTTAGTAATGGCTAAAAGTTTCAGTCATTATTGAAGTCATGAAATTTTGCCTTAGGCTTTCTTTTAGAATTAGGACATTTTCTTAAATCAAGACCAATTGAAGTCATTATTTGAAAAAATAAATTATTTCATTATTTTTTCACTTGGAAATTTAAGATTACTGCTTATTCAGGAAAAAAAAAACCCAAGTGATTTTAGAAAATCAAGTCTCGCAGAACAAAGCGATTTAAATATTGGACTTTACAAATGGTACATAGAGTGCTATTTCTTTTTTCTTGGTAAATTTTAGGTAACCATAATTTTTTATTTACCGAGAAATATTTTAGTATTACTTTTCTTATGGAATGCATCACTTTGTGATGTTATTCAACTTTTTCAATCAGCAGTTTTCAATAAATAAAGAGTGGAGATCTTATTGTTTTCCTCCAGTACCTTTAACAATTTACAGAGACTTAAAACAGGCATTTCAAAAAATTTATCAATAAACTCCTTGCAGTAAAAATGAACTTTTTCATTCCAATATTCTAAATTGAAAATTAATTTATAAGATTTACCCACTACATGTAGATTATATGTATATAAGAGAATATCATTTTGCAGAAGTGCAAAATGTATTGTCTTAAATTATTTAAATGATTAATTATCCTAAAAAAAAATTTACTGAAGTGAGCAGTGATATTTTAAAAAGACATTGAATTAAGCAAATCAAAACTGTGATAGAAACCGAATATTGCTGAAATTGCACATGCTGATCTCAAATGATATGTTGCCGATTTTTTTTTATTCAGTTTAAAAAAAAACAAATATATATATAAACTAACAATACATGTAAGAGAAAGAGAAGTCATTTAGTAATGGCTAAAAGTTTCTGTTCAAAGACTTGCTTATAAATAACTTCTTTCTATCCAGTTTTAAAAAGATTGTGTTTATTGTTCCTTCAACTTAACAAGCTGGCCACTAAACATTTCAAATATTATACTCCTCTACAAAAAGAACAAAAAGATTTATATATTTTTAAATGCACAGAGATTGAAAATCTGTGAACCATGTTGCACTTTTTGAAAATTTGATCAAGTTTTAAAATTGATTTCTCAAAGTATTGGTATATGGATAGCAAAAACGGGGGGGGGGGGGGGGGAACCCACAGACTTTAAAAATGTATTTATACGTAGTTGCTGTTAAAAGAGTTGGTTAAAATTAAAGGAGGTCCATTGCAAGCACTTTTATGTAGTGCCTAAGATACTGTATTATTTCAGTATTATTTAATTTCATCTCAATTGAGCTATTCTTTATAATTCTATTTTTTTAATACAAACCAGGCGTAGAACACACATGTTACATCATTAATTTTTGTGAATAGTTGTTTAAAAGAGTAAATGTAAAAATTTCAAATAAAATAATGAGTATGTTATGCCCATCAGAGAGTATTTTATACCTAGAAATAGTAGAATGTTTTCACCTATGCTTTTCATTTATAATCATAATCTGTAAAGACTTATCTAAATAAATTGGAAAATGAGAGTAACCAGGAAAAGAGCTATAATATACATAAGAAGGTAGTCAAACCAAGGGATATTTATTTTTTAAATTCATCCTAATGTTAGCTGAATTAAGAGAAAGTATTGCTACATGTCCAAGTCTTCTTTTTTTTTTTACACTTTTATAAGTAATATAACCATTTGCAGTAGCATCACTACCAATGGACATTAAGGCCTTTCCCATCTAAATCTTGAAAAAAAACTTGGCATGGGCTATAATGATTGGAAACATTTTACTCATATGAAATTGAACAAATAACGTAGTCTATGTGGTCTTTTTGGTTTTTTAGACTAAGTCAAAGAGTAATTATGCATAGGCCTCTTACTTTACCTTAATAAATTGTAATTTAGATCTAGATCTAGGTACAGACACAGGTTTGCTTTAAGGCCTGGATCTAGATCTAGATCTAGATCTAGGCATAATCTTTATATAAATCGAATGAGAGATAACATGCTGGGAATTTAGTTAACTAAAGTTTTACTCTTGAACTCGATTCTGAACAGCAATTATTGTTCCACAACATCTTACAATGCATTGCATTGAGTTTCCAAAGTCTAGATTAACTGTAGGCATTGTTATGATTGTAGCTCTAAATAAGCTTAGATTTAAATCTAGATCTAGCTCTTTGTTAGATCAGATGAGGGACACTATGTTAAAGCAAAGACTATAATATTTTTTAAACAACAGTTTCTTCCTTGGGTTGCAGCTAGAACAAGAACCATTAATCTGCATAATGTTCCAAACAGTTTTTTCTATACATTAAACATCGTTGTCAAGCCCGATATGAAATGTAAACAAGGCAACAGCCTTAACTTCCGGGTGAAAAAAGACAATTTTTTGCAAAACACGCCAAAAGTAAATGATAAATTAATTATCTTGGTCATTATTTTAACGCTATCGTTAGACAAATGTTCTGAATACGGCGGTGTTTACGATGACGTTAAAAAATCTTCTGAATACATCGTAGATAACGCTATCGTTATAAAGACAGGTCGCTAATTTTACGTGTGCGTTAACTCCAAAATGTTTTGAATACGGGCATAGAAGTACCACTGTATGAATGTGTTGTTTCTCTACATATTATCGTGTATAAAAGCTTATTTTTATGTTGACTTGTAAAAGTTATTGATTTTTTTGGACATCTAGATCCAGATCTACGTTATCTGTAGATTTAGATCTAGAGCTACCAGATTATTCTTTGTTTGAAATTTGGATTCGCAGGTAGATCTGCGTTGCAAATCCATCTTCATTGCCCGTATTCAGAAGAATTTAACGCTATCGTTAGGTTGTCGTTAACTGGCTAACGCATGCGTTAATTTAACGACGTATTCAGAAGGCACATTTTCGCTAACGACCGGTCGTTAGGTTATCGTTAGGGGGGACTTTTTAAAGAGAGCTAACGATCACGTTAACGATAGGTTCAGGCCTACCCTAAAATTTTTACGATCGCTTTAATGGACTTAGGTGACGAACACTTTCCAATCGTTTTGGTAACCAAGGAATTGTTTTTCTCTCCCAATATGGTGGCTTTGGGAGCGTTTGCAAGACAGACTTAATACACTTTTTTGTATTCTTTAAATATACTTTGTAATAAATCTAGATCTAGATCTAGATTAGAAAAGAGTTGAATAAAAACTGATGCCTTTTTATAACTCAGCTACAATTAACGGAAAATAATCAAATGTGAGTGAATGGTAAAATAAAATAAAAAAAAAAAAAGATGGAAAGGAAAAAAATCTATCGACAATACTATGAGTTCAGTTACTGAAGTCTTAGATCTACAGAAGTGATCTGAAATGTAGACTAGCTAGACTTAGACCTAGATTGAAAATTGGATCTTTCAAGTGCAGTAACAAAAAAAAAAAAAAAAGATTGCAAGTTAAATGTTTTGCGAACATGATCTGCAAACACTACAGAATCTATGAATTTGAAAGTGGTGAATGATGAATAGGCTAAACCTACATGTACGATAGTTAAAGTTTAATCGTCGTCACATAAACCAGTAAGCCACGAAATAGAATTTCGTTAGAAGATGGTATAAACTTATACAGAGAGAGAGAGAGAGAGAGAGAGAGAGAGAGAGAGAGAGAGAGAGAGAGAGAGAGAGAGAGAGAGAGAGAGAGAGAGAGAGATGTTAGCTTTATTCAATTATCAAGGCTGAGCAATTGCAATCAAACTCAAACTACTTGAAATGAAGTTGAATGCCTTTGCCGATTTTGTACAGTTGCAGACTCGTGCAGCTATGACTACTGTATTAATTTAATGAAATTCCTAGCTTTTCAACAACTCTCTCTCTTTGTTTCTCTCGTTTTTCTCTCTAAATGTATCTACATACCACCAAAGTAAAGAGAAAAGAAAGTAAGAGAGACAGGCAGACGAGCTTACTGACAGAGGGCAAGCTACTTAGATAGTAAGGTTTTCTTTACAAATTCTCATTTTCCAGTAGTTATTAGCATATTGTGAGACTGATCTATGTATTAAAAATTGTCTGAAAATTCAAAGCTGGCATTTTCCTAACTCAAATGGAAGTAGGCACATCCATGATTGAAATTATGAAAAGAGAAGTACATGGTTTATTTTGTGGTGATTCCACAAACCAGTTTTCAAAATGCATGAGTTCCACAGTTCTTGAGATTATATTCTTTTGATTTTCTCTGTTTGTTTCTTTTTTAAACCTCATTAACATCATTATAATTATTATTATTATTATTATTATTATTATTATTATTATTATTATTTGCTCTTACTTTAAAAAAATGTTTTTACATATCAGCCCTGATAAGTCCAGCTTCATAGAAAATAAAAATATTATCCCCAAAAACCCATAACTTCTAAATTCATGCATTATAACAAAAAGTGAGCACAAAAAATTGAATTTAAAAAAAAATAACAGATTCAAAAAATAATTATAGTCAGATGTAATCATACATACATGTATATATTGCTCTCTTATACTTTGGAAAACTTATTTTTTTAAATGAACTTAATCATCAATCATTATTGAACTCATGAGATTTTGCCTTTGGCTTTCTTTTAGAATTAGGACATTTTTTTTAATCAAGCCCAATGGAAGCCATTGTTTTAAAAAAATATTTCATTCTTTATTCACCAGGATATTTAAGATTATTGCTTATTCAGAAAAAAAAACCCAAATGATTTTTGAAAATGAAATCTCTCGAAACAAAGCGATTTCAATATTGGACTTTGCAAATGGTACATAGAGTCCATCTCTTTTTTCTTGGTGAAATTTAGGTAACCATAACGTTTTATTTACCAAGAAATACAAAAGTATTACTTTTCTTTTGAAATGCATCACTTTGTTATGTTATTTAACTTTTTCAATCAGTAGTTTTCAATAAATAAAGAGTGGAGATCTAATTGTTTTCCTCCAGTACCTTCAACAAGTTACAGAGACAGAAAACAGGCAGCTCAGCAAACTGATCAATAAATTTCATGCAGTAAAAATGAACTTTTTCATTCCAATTGAAAAGTATTTTACAAGATTTACCCACTACATGGAGACTATATATAATATAAGCAAATATAATTTTGCAGAAGTGTAAAAATTCGTTTTCTTGAATTCTTTTAATGATTAATTGTCCTCAAAAAAAAAAAAAAAAAAAGTAAAAAAAAGAAAAAGAAATAAAAATAAGAATAAGAATAACTGAAGACTTACAATAAGCCAGTCAATTGGAGTGCACCATTTAGAAAAGTCTTTCTGTTTAGAAAAGACGTTAAAAAGACCAACCACATAATCAAATTTGCTGAAGTGAGCAGTGATATTTTAAAAAGACATTGAATTAAGCAAATCACATCTGTGATAGAAAGTGAATATTGCTGAAAGTGAACATGCTGATCTCAAATCATATGCTGCTCATTTTTTCAATCAGATTATAACAAATATATAAAAACTAACAAAACATGTAAGAGGTAGAGAAGTCATTTAGTAATGGCTAAAAGTTTCAGTCATTATTGAACTCATGAGATTTTGCCTTAGGCTTTCTTGTAGAATTAGGACATTTTCTTTAATCAAGACCAATGGAAGTCATTATTTAAAAAAAAACATAATTTCATTTTTTTTCACTTCAAAATTTAAGATTACTGCTTATTCAGGAAAAAAAAATACCAAGTGATTTTAGAAAATCAAGTCTCGCAGAACAAAGCAATTTCAATATTGGACTTTATAAATGGTTTATAGAGTGCAGTTTCTTTTTTCTTGGTAAAATTTAGGTAACCGTAATTTTTTATTTACCAAGAAATATTTAAGTATTACTTTTCTTATGGAATGCATCAATTTGTTATGTTATTCAACTTTTTCAATCAGCAGTTTTCAATAAATAAAGAGTGGAGATTTTATTGTTTTCCTCCAGTGCCTTTAACAATTTACAGAGACTTAAAACAGGCATTTCAAAAAATTTATCAATAAATTCCTTGCAGTAAAAATGAACTTTTTCATTCCAATATTCTAAATTGAAAATTAATTTACAAGATTTACCCACTATATGTAGACTATATGTATATAAGCAAATATCATTTTGCAGAAGTGCAAAATGTATTGTCTTGAATTATTTAAATGATTAATTCTTCATTTATTTTTTTTTACACTTTTATAAGTAATATTATAACCATTTGAAGTAGCATTACTACCAATGGACATAAATGAAGGGCCTTTCCCATCTAAATCTTGTAAAAAAAACTTGGCATGGGCTATAATGATTGGAAACATTTTACTCATAAATTGAACAAATAACGTAGTCTATGTGGTCTTTTTAGGTTATTTAGACTCAGTCAAAGAGTAATTATGCATAGGCCTCTTACTTTACCTTAATAAATTGTAATTTAGATCTAGATCTAGGTACAAACACAGGTTTGCTTTAAGGCCTGGATCTAGATCTAGATCTAGGCATAACCCTTATATAAATCGAATGAGAGATAACATGCTGGGAATTTAGTTAACTAAAGTTTTACTCTTAAACTCATTCTGAACAGCAATTGTTGTTCCACAACATCTTACAATGCATTGCATTGAGTTTCCAAAGTCTAGATTAACTGTAGGCATTGTTATGATTGTAGCTCTAAATAAGCTTAGATTTAAATCTAGATCTAGCTCTATGTTAGATCAGATGAGGGACACTATGTTAAAGCAAAGACTATATATATATTTTTAAAGAACAGTTTCATCCATGGGTTGCATCTAGAACAAGAACCAATAATCTGCATAATGTTCCAAACAGTTTTTTCTATACATTAAACATCGTTGTCAAGCCCGATATGAAATGTAAACAAGGCAACAGCCTTAACTTCCGGGTGAAAAGTGACAATTTTTTGCAAAACACGCCAAAAGTAAATGATAAATTAATTATCTCGGTCATTATTTTTAACGCTATCGTTAGAAAAATGTTTTGAATGCGACTTAGTTAACGATGTCGTTAGAAATCTTCTGAATACGTCGTAGATAACGATGTCGTTATAAAGACAAGTCGCTAATTTTACGTGTGCGTTAACTCCAAAATGTTCTGAATACGGCCACATAAGATTTGTCGCTTTTTTTTTTAAAGTAGGCTACTTTGATTCAAACTTTTCTTGTTGATTTATTTACAGGAATGAAATACTATAGTTTAAACATTTTTTGCAATTTTTTTGTGTCATGCATGTACATTGGCAATGGAAATGGGGTGTTTGTTTTTTTTTCTGTATTTTTTCAACTTTGTTTTTCAGGATAACAGCTTTTCATATTCAACCTGTAGGCCTACTGGGTGTAGTCTAGATAATTGTAGATGGTCTTTTCAAAATACAACTTGAGAATATATCTTGGTTTCCAGTGCATTTAAAAAAAAATTATTACTTCTGATACATCACAAACTTGAAATTTTGTCTATAAATGTAAAGAAAATAAATGATTTTTCCATCTAGTTTTAAACCTCCTTGGTAAACAGGCATGTTGCTGTTGTTTGTAAATGTAATGACCAGAGACTGTGTGGCAACCCAAATTACTGGCAGGAGAACCTATAAATTATAATAGTATTAACTTTTGTTCATGAGAGAATGTTGTCCTGTTTGATTGAAAGCCAAGAGTTTAGTAGTGAAGTCAAGCAAAGGTTAAGTTCTTGCTTTTAGCCAGACTGACTTGGCTTTTAAAAATTCATAGCATGTCAAACTAATGAGTGAAAGTATTACTATGAGGGCTTTCCTCTATCATTGGAAATCGCAGATCAGAAGTTCCAGTCATTTTTTTCGTACATATCTAACATCATTTGACTAGCTATTATAATAAAATTACAGATAGCAGTTGGAAAAATCTAAAAGTTCTCAAATCTCATAATGATATGTTTAAGAATGATTTTTTTATACTTAAATGAAGACTGATCCCGGTATAACCAAAACACAATTCATTTTCAAAAACTCAAAAATACTAAACTACTAGTCTAGATCTCAAAATTTTGCTCTATACATTTTCATCAGCTCATGCATTCTATGACTGTAACTAAAAACTAATTTAGGCCAGATGAATTTAAAAAAAAAAAATACAATATGCCAGATGTCTAGGCCTACATATTAACAGCTACAACTCTTTTAAAGTAGATTTAATCAATGCTTCGTTACAAAACAGATAAAATTGATTTTACTAGAAATTCTTTGACCATATGGATTGTTTGTCCCCAAATTTATTAAATTTATAATTTTATTTCAACAGCTTGAAAACTGCTATGTATTCTAAAGAGATAAATGACATGTATGCAAATTGAAGGGAGAAACTTTCAAAATTTTATTCTAAATTATTATTATAATGTAATTCTTAATACAGCAATAATCTCTTTGACAGATTTCAACATGTTTGGTCGTGACAGCGGAGATGTAACTGTTTTGTGTCCCTTTGACAATACTCATGTGATCCTGGCCAAGAGTTTAAACTCTCATCTGGTGAAATGTCGTAAAGTAAGCTGTTATGAAATTTGTATAAAACACAGAACAAACGCATATATGCTTCTCAACTCCATTCTTGATTTAAAATGTACAATTTTAATTTTAAAAACTTCTCAAATTATGAAAAGTGCATGAAATTAAAAGAAAAATTGTGTGAGGAGATCAGATAGGGCCCTGTTTTCTTCCATATATCATTGGATCTTTTTGAAATAGTAAGATAAAGGAAACAGGTTTTCCCAAATTCAAAATGGCATCAATATGGTTCACTTTAACAGGGCATATGTCAGTTTATTACATTGCTGAAATGAAATGGATTTTAACTGATAATTTAATAGTACCTAGACTAACACTTAAATCATAATGATGATGATAATAATTGCACAATAATAATAAAGTTGAAATGAGAGTAAAGTAATGTATACTGGTTTTCAGATTTTTGTAATAGTCGTTGCTTAGCCCAAATTTTTTGCCCTGTATCTGAAAAAAGTTGTGGCCTATGCATATATATATATATATATATATATATATATATATATATATATAATGAGGTTTGAGCTAGTCCAATTTGACAGTCAATAAAGCTGTTTTTTGTTATCTAGAAATTATGTATGAAATATGATCCCCTTTAACTACTTTGATTATTATCTAGATTTTGATTTATGAAAGCTACCAGTAGTTTCAGTTTGAGATGAGTTAAGAAACCACTTTACTACATACGATGATTTGTCTTTTTCTATTAAACTACTTAGGATTACTTCTTTATGAAGGGAAAAACAAATGTTTCTACTTATTTGCATAATTTCTTATTTCTCTTGCATATTTTGTAGAAAAAAAATTTTGCTTATTTTTGGGGGACCAAATTAATTTTTAATATTATTTGAATTATTAGAATTGTTTTAAGGAGACTTAAGGATTTTCTTATATTATTAAGTCAATCATGACTTTGTGAATCAATAAATCTTCCATTTCAAGCCATCTCTTTAATTCCTGGATTGTCTTACAATTTCAGAATCACCAACACTTGAAAAAAGTTCCTTGCAAGTTTGATCGCACCCATATGGTACTCAAGCCTGAGCTGCAGCATCATCATAGTGTCTGTCCGAGTCGCATGCTGCTAGACAGAGAAATACAGTGTAAGTCTGTGACATTGCCGATTCATGGGAAGGGGTCTATGAAAAAGACATCTGTTTTGCCAACTGAAACTGAGTGTATAATAGATTTGCACTTACATCAAAAAGTTACGTCTTGGATAATGGTTTTAACTGAAGTTTATTCACTATTTTCTGTATAAATATAAGGGCATTCTTTACATCAATATATATTTGAAATAGCATTGAACCACTGTTGTAAAGAACCTACCACTTTAGGAGCTCTTTTGTGTTTATCCTCTAATTTCTAAATATTGTTTCCACCCTATCATCCCCTTATTGCCTTTTTATGCTTGGATAGATCTTTTGTACTCTCTTGAATACAAAATAAAATCTTTTTATACAGTTTTTCTCTGCAAGTGACATATGATATGTAAAATCCATTTAATTCTCAGTAAGTGTTGGAGGCTCAAATACACTAATGGGAGCTGTGAGTGGTCCAGAGATTCAATCAGCCTATTTTGAGTCGACAGAAGATGATTGGGATGCAGGTAAACTTCCAAAATCGAGACATCAAACTATTAGATTAAAAATTTACTGCGCAACATACAAAATTGCAGAAATTAGTTTAGCCAGGTCGAAACAAGCTTTTCATTTCTTGTCTCTGCCAGCTAAATCATGCTTGTCATCTTTGTGATAAGGTTGTCAAACTTTAATCTAATTATTCCTGTAGATTTATTTTCACTAAAATGCAAATGAGTCCAGCATACCTATGTGAAGACATGAATCTAGGTCTAAAGCTTAAAATGACTGAGATCTTCTGATATTTCAACTCAAACAATTTTTATTTTGTGTGACCTTACCAGCAATATAATCATTTTACTCATCACCGTCATCTTTTTCAGTTTGTCTCTCTCCATTTTTCCTTAACTGGTCTTTAGTATGGATAAACGAGTTTTTACCCTTTCTCTCCATCTTTCTTTTTTATCATTAAATCTCTCAAAAAAAAAAATATATGCATGTAAATGAATAAAATTCACCATTCACAGTAAAGAGTAAATACATAAGTGTTTAAAAAAACATATCTAGTTCATTTGATTTTTAGAATTCAAAATATTGTTCTCTACTTGATGCAGTGTTTTTAGGGTATACAACTGGCTGCATAAAATTAGTTAGCCCAACAAATATAAATATTTACGCAGCCCAATTTGCTCTACTAAAAGCAGTGTTTTGGAAGAGCCTACGTTATTTCTTTTTTTTTTTAATCAGTACCACAGCATGCCTAGATACTTTTGGGAAACTTCGTTATCTGTAAGAGCAGGTCTAAAACTAAAACTGGAAAACAATATATGAGGCCAGCGTAGCTGAACAAACAACATTATTATAACTTTGAATTGATATTTTTAATCAAAGTAGTGTTTTATCACAAATCTGATATTTGTTTCTGAGACAGGTGAAGCAGGCCACTCTAACGGAAATAATTATGTTTGATTATATTCTGTTGCACACAAATCTCACATACCAACTTTTGAGACATATGTAATGAGCTCAAACTAGTTCTGGAACCAAAGTTCTTTGTGTGATACTTAGGGTGATGTCTAAGCCTTAAAATTTTTAAATGCAAGAATGAGTTTCAGGAGTATTTGATTAACATTTTGATTTACTCTTTACAAGTTTCATAACCACTTTTTTCTTTATATTTCAGGAGCAAGGCACCAACCAAGAACTTGGTGAGCATGTATACTCCTTATCTCTAGACTCATTGTGGTTTTCTGACCATAAATTTTTTTCACATACAAAATTATTGTGATTAACATAAGAATGCTTGCAGCCAAGAATGCTTAAGAATCAGTCTTCATTTCTCGAGCTGAAAAAATGTATGGATGTTTTGTTCTTGGCTTAATATTTTTTTTGTTAAGAAGGATGCTGCTTTCACTCTGGGAATGCTTATATCATAAGCTAGACGAGCAAAATCTCTGCTGAAAAATTAAAACAGTGCAAGCTTTGTCTTCACCCATATTTGCAACATTCACAAAATAAAATATGGAGCTTTCTCGTTCTTTCTCATAGTCATAAATTTTGCAGTGTTGGTTACTCTCTCTATGTCATTTTCAACTCATCATAATCAGAATCCATTGTAGAAAAAAAACTGTGCTAAAATTTCATTTGGTAACTCTCAGATTAGAGGTAGCATAAATATCCCTATTTTTGCTATCATTCCTTACTTCAATCAAATTAAAAATTTTTTTTTTTTTTTTTTAATTCTTTTCATATGGCCTCCCTGCCTAGCTATTCAGATGAAGAGGATGAAGAAGATGAAGAGTTTTACTTTAGACATTTATCAGCTAGATATGACCCCTCAGCAGCTGCATCATCATCATCGTCTTCCTCATCTATGCCTTCAAGAGAAGAGAATTTTCGCAGGTTACCCCTTGCCCCATCTAAAGCAGCGCAGCTTTCTGCCCCAATGTCTACAAAACCTAAGGGATCTTCAAGCTTGGTATATGAGTATTCCCTGCAACAAGCAGTCCTTGGGAGGGGCAGAGGCAGGGGTATGCCTGTAAAAGCTGCTCAAAGTGAGGATCTATATGTTGCCTCTATGTCCTTCCATTATGCTTCAACTTCGATCAAATCTAAATATGATTTAATGAGGATGAAATAATGGGTATTTTTTTGTATGTCCTATGTGAATAATCTGAAGTATACGGATAGTACAAAGAGGTATCAAGGGCCTGCCAAATCTAACAATCTGAATGTGTGTGTTGCTTTTAAACACATTTTCACTAGCTAGATTGATCATTGGGATGGAGAAGGAGTTAATTTTCAAGATTCCTCATATTTATTTCACGTTAACATAATGATGAAATTTTAACATTTTGTGTTCAATTACCTAGATCACTATAAACTGATAGACTTTTAATGGCAGTTTATTGATCAGTATAATTTTGCCTTGGAATTTTATAAAGAAAATATCATCATGTTGCCTTTCTTTATGATATGCTCAGCAGGAGTTTTTTTTTTTGATAATTATTGAAACTAAGGAAAAGGGAGCATGAAACTAAGTATTAAAAAGGCATCTACGCAGGTATGTTTTGGGACTTTTTTGATATGATAGTTTGAGTCATGAAATAATGAGCAATGGGCTTAAGATCTGAAGAGACATAAAAACAGACACGCAGTAGGTAGGCAGAATGGATTACTGTTTTCAGCTCATTATTTCTTTTTTCAAATCCAATCAACACACTGCCTATCGAAAATTATTATTATCTTTAAACAGTTTCACACGCAGTCCTTATTAAACAGTTTCACATGCAGTCCTTCTTTCTTATGCACTCATTGCTATGCAATAAGATGTGTGAAAGTTTTGTAGGTAATGGCTTTACATTTAATTTAAATGTGATCTTGTAAGTATATTAGCACATGAAAAACATTTCAAGAATGGGATATCATTTGATGAAAACTGATGAGGAGAGACCAATCATAACTCAAAGTTCACTTATTGAATTATGTTGGATGTTCGGAACTTGCAGGCATGGTCTAAATGCAGACTTTCAATTGTAACGGACATTAAGGAAGGGTACAGGTTGCTTCTTCAGTCAAAATTAAAGCTTTCAACATGAGATACAAGCTATTTTATTTCAGTAGGAATGCAATCTGAGTATTTTTTTCATGTGGAAAAAATCTCATGGAGAAATCAATCTCATTTCCTCACAATCAAACAGATTATTTTTGAATTGACTTTGAAAAAAAAAAAAAAAGAAAAGAAATTTATTATAAACTTGATGCAAGTATATATATCTTCGGCAGTCGCATAACAGCTTGTTTTTCAACAAGTTTCTAACCACCTAGAAACACTAAACTTTGTCTGAGAACTTACTAGAAATAGGCTGGGTCCTTGATGTACTGCTTATGTTACCCATAAATTGTTATAAAGATATATTTTAGCGAAACAACCAGTGGGAGGAGAGTTCATGTAGTGCACAGAAGAGTTAAAAGCAGGAGGGAGAAGCAGATTTGATGTGAATCTAAGCAAGCTCCTACAGTTTGGCTGGTTATATATAAAGCAGTATCTGAGCTTTTAATTCATCAAATGTTTTAATGTATGAAGAAAAAGATAAATAAAAAGTTACAGTAAACTATGGAATTCACTAGTCCTGTTGTTGGGTAGAATATTTAGAATATATAAAAAGTAAAGTAAAGAGACTTTTTTTTTTTCCATATCAGTTGATCTCATTATAACATCATGAAATCCTTGTATCCATTTTTTTCCTCCTCCAGAAGGAAACAGTGCCATTACCCCAATGGGAATGACACAGGGAGGAAATACTGTTTACCAATCAACTGCTTCAGCCCCTCACTTAGGTCGTGGCATTTCTAGATATGCCACTCAGGACAGACAGAAGGTTGGTGTGTCAAGTGTGACACCTTCACAAATGTCTTCAGTACAAGGTAGGGGCACTCCACCAAGTTCTACCTTGGCGCCTTCATACCAGGACGCATTCTTTTCTGGTCCATCACATCATCAAGCAGGACTTGCTTCCCAACAAACACAGTTTGAAGACTCAGAAGACTTACAGGCTCAGAAGGGCGGAACCTCCACAGCAGAGGTACCTGTCAGCTTGGCCAGCAAGGCAGGAGCAGAAGAGCAACTGTTTTCTGTTGAGGGCAAGATACAAGAACTGCTGCTTAAAGAGGAGCTTGAGCATGAACAGCTGAAACGTCAGCAACAACTACGGCGTGAGAACCTTGTGCAACATCTGAGGCAGCAGCAGATTCTAAAGCAGCAACAGCAGCAGTCTTCTCCCACATACGCCCATACAGTGGCAGCTGCAAGCCAGTCTAACGCATTACCTTCACCCTCTACAACAATTAGCCCAAGCAGCCCAAATAAACGAGTATCAAGAGGCAGAGGAAGAGGATTGGAGCGTAATGCTGTGATGCGTGCACCGCTGAATCTATCAAATTCTCAAAGTAATACATACGTTTGTCTTTCATGAAAGGGTATTTAAATCCTGAACCAATTTCACCAGAGCTTGTATGCTTTTTATGTCCTTTAGATATTATTAACTGATCTTTAAAGTGAGTTAATTTTGTTTTTCATGTTTCTATCATTTCTCACAATAGCATAATATATATGATGTCAGAGGATGAGTTTAATTCTTTCCCCTAGTTCTCTAAAAAGGCAAGACAATTCTAGGCCTAGGATCTGTAAATATTTCAGCTGCTAAAATGTGAAAAAAAAAATCTCTACTCTTGAGAATTTGTTTAAATTTTATTATCTTCAATTCCATCAGGTTTGCAAGCTCAGAATCAAGGAAAAGATGCCTTTCTAAAGTGTGAAGATCATAATCAAGAGCAATTGGCAGAGACATCTATTGAATGTTCTGGTTAGTATCAATACAAGAGAGAAGGGGTCACCCTCTTCCATTCCCCCCCCCCCCCCCCCCCAAAGAAAAAATAGCTTGGAAACATTATTTGTGATGCACTGGTTTCGTTGGACTATAAACTTATCATGCAGTAGACTCCAGATAAAAACATGCCAGATAAACGTATGCTCAGTTTGTAGCGGTCTGACAGATTTTTTACTATGTAATTAGTATACTCTCAACACACGTTACAACCTAAACGCATGCTTTGAAATCGGTAGTGATTACCAGTAAAATGGAAGCGATAGCCACACTTGGCGTAGGAATAGCTCTCACTTATCACAAGGAGTTGTGTCTCTTAGTAAGCTCTGCAAGCGTTAATTATGTATTCATGTGCATCATATCACTCAGTCAAAGGGGAGGGAAGGAGGACCATCTATGTTGATAGATGGTACTGCCCTGTACACATGGGATGTGCGATAGACCTTGAGAATTGAAAATACAGATAAGTTCTACAGGGAATGCACAGGGAAGGTGATATAAATTCAGTACCGTAGAGATGCTTTATGAATAAAAATAAAAAAAATGCATGTGGCATGCTGGTCAACACAGCACTACGACTGGCATTATTTGTTTTCGCCCTCTCCCTCGCTTCTCCAAATTGCACAGCTAGAAGACTCACGCCTGTTATAGATCTAATCCACTCTGTACATTGCTATTTTATCAGTACCGCTGGGTTCTTCAATCAGTTTTCTCAAAATCTAAATCTAGTCTCTATTTTTTTTTATCAAGATTCCACCACAGTTAAGATCTATGTAAAGGATCTGAAACAATGATATATGTACTCATAAAACCTTGACATTGGAAACAAAACTTAAGGGTTTTAATGAATTGGAATATACAGCAAATCAAGATCTGTAGTTATCAGTTGAAGAAAAATGAAAAAAAATATAAGATTGAGAATCTACCATAGAAGAAAAATAACTTTCAAGTAAGAAGACGTCGAAAATGCCTTTCACAGGTTTGGCTTGAGCAGAAAAATTAACAACAAGCTTGGATCAATGCTTATCTTCTGATATGGCTTGAGCAGTTCATGTAAAATAAATAACACGCACAGATCATGTATCGCTCTTTAGAAAGAAAAGGTCATACATTAACTGTGCAGATGAAGCTCGAATTTTATTGATCATTCCGTTGTGTTGATAACAGTAAAAATAAACAAATTATGTATATGAAAAAAAAATGTAAAAAAAGACCCAACAAGTATTTGAAAATTGTATATTTACTACCGTCCAAGCACAAGATCTCCGCAATCAAAGGAAGCAAACAAGTGCGTTTTGTAATGTGATAAGGGATGTAATTGATCCTTTCTTTTTTATTACTTTTTATAAACACACGCTATTGGAGCCTCCAGAAGACTGTGCCTTTATCTGGCGACTACTCTATCTCTAACATTTCAAAGAAGAAAAGTTTTTTTCTTTTCTTTTTTTTTTTTTTTTCGGGAACAATAAAGATTTTAAGGCTTGTGCAAAATTTGAAAATCTTACCCTTTTTTTTATTTTTCAGTTCTTAGGAATCATGTCATAGAAATGAAATACAATTTTTTTTTTTCCAATTTGTATATCCAAAGTTGAAAAAACTGTCAGATTGGTCCTTTTTGATATTTGTTTGCCTCCAGGTTTGAAAGGCAATCAAGAGCAAAACTATTTGAACAGCAGGGAGAATTGTTGCTTATTTTGTGTCTTTTGTGCATTAACTTCAGTCTTCTACAGTTTCTTAACCCTTTTTTCTGTTGTCAACTTCAGTTGCTTACTCTGCAATGGTTTTAAAACTCAAAGCAAACATCACATGATGCTGTCCTCTATCTTTGTCATATTTGCTTATTTTGTGTCTGTTGTGGCTTGGCTTCAATCTTCTGCAGTTGCTTAACCCTTTTTTTCTGTTATCAACTTCAAATGCTTACTCTGTAATAGTTTTATATACTCAAAGCAAACATCTGGATTTGAACAAAATTAGGAGTTACATGAATGATTTATTGGTATAAATTTAATGAAGTCTCATTTCTTAACTTTTATAATTTCTAATGAAATAAAGTTCATGCTTAACCTAATGAAACCAAAAAAAGAAAGAGAGAGAGAGAGAGAGAGAGGGTTTTTTTTTCATTTGCTGAGGCCTTCTCATCGGGCACAAAATACAGAATATGGGTGATTTAAAAAATCTTATAAAGAGAAGTTGATGGTCAGGAGTTTATTATATTTTTCATATATACAGGAGATAAAGCGGCACATGTCGTTAAATTAAAAAAAGTCATATGTTAAAGTTAAATTAAAGAAAGTCATACGTTAAAGTTAAATTAAAGAAAGCCATATGTTAAAGTTAAATTAAAGAAAGTCATACGTTACAGGACCGCACTGAACTGCATTATTTTGCATGACAGGGTCTTTTCTTAGATGTTTGTTTCACACAAATTATTGTATCACAGCATACACCTTCAAGCACTACTACTTTTGATTTGAAAAAACTTTCCAGCTTATCTTAATTTGATGAGAGGATAGCTAATAAAAAATGAAACTGTTCTCCTCGGTTGATCCTCTTTTGCTCTCTACAATTTCATCAGGTTTGCGAGCCCAGAATAAATCAGAAGATATCAATCCTGCCTTCGAAAATCAGGATCAGGAGCTATCAGCAGAGGCATCTGTTGCTAGTGCAGGTAAGGATTAATGCTATAGGGAATCATTGGTTGCTTTCGATACCATTCATATATCTCTCTTATCGTCTAATTTATTATCCATATATTGCTAGAAATGGGGGATCAAATTTATAATTCTTAGCATAAATGAAAGATTAACTCATTCCATATATGGTAATTTTTTATTTAATTTTGCCTATTTGTTCAATGCTGCAGTTAGCAAGCAATGACTTTCTTAAAATTCAAATTTGTTTCCTTTCAACTATGGGAAGTAAACTTTCAGGTCAACAAGTTTTAGCTGAAAAGTAGCTTTAAAATTCTAAACACTCTAATCTTAGATTTAGGAAATCTATATTATGAGATACAAGAAACACCTTTGTTTATTCGTCATCACAATCCAGCTAGATCTATAAAATTTGTGCTACATCAAGCTCAAAACAAATGTTTTCATAATAGTGGTAATCTTTAGGTATGTAATGCATTTTTTTTTCCATAAAGCCATGAGTACAGATCTACTTGCAGTGAATGTTCATTTCATGTTGTCAAATTGCTGGTTCTAGATTAAGTTATGTAAACACACTTTGATTTATATATAAAATATCAAAATTATAGCCTATAGATACATTAAACACAGCAAATAGACCAATGGTACTCTATATGAAATATATAAAGCATTTATTTAAAGCGGTAAGAGAAAAAAAAATCTTCTACAGAACAGGAAGGAGCATACTGCTTTGAGATTTAATGTAAGGAAGAATCTAGGAAAACTAGTCAAAGCAGCTAAACTATACATATTGTCTTAAACCATGGTTCATTTTGTGGCTGTGCTACACAGTACCCATGAAGTTAAACCACGGAGACTAGCTTATCAGCATTATTCACCGAGTGCTTACTAATACCAATAACTATAAGCAGACAGTCAATGGCTGACTAGGCCAAGAGGATTATCAAGAGAACTTTGCAGTAATGTCTTCGTTAAGTTCTACAATTTTGATCAATTGTGGGGAAACTATGTTTTTAGAAAGAGAGCTCAAAATGCTGTCATAAATTAAATATGTGTTTTGAATTTGCTATTATTACAACCTATAATATCTAAATATCTGCCATAGCTATATTACATTATTTCAGAGCAATCGTCATATCTGCCTGATTGTGTATTCCACTTGAATACCATGGAGAACATTTTAAAGTGCTCTCGTTTTTAAACAGAGCATTTAGTACTCATTTGAAAAATATTTGTTAACGGTCATACTTTCATCCTGGATTTCCACCCGCCAACCTTGGAATGGTTGTAGTCAGCATCAGTCATTGAATTCAAGAATACAATGTCATTTGATGGTTATTGTTCACTTCCAGGTTCGAAAGTGAATCAGAAGCAAGACTATTCAAAAGTAAGAAGGTCTAATGCTTTATTTTCTGTCACTGCTTGGCACCACTTGTCTATATTTGCTTAACCTTCTGTTGTCACCAGTAATCATGCTCACAGCAATAATTTTTATGCAAGGCAATTGTCACATCACCATGTATTCTATGTAATTTATAAAATGGTCAAACGATTATCCGAAAGAATCTGATAATGCGACATTCTGTCTACAATTATGATTTTGAAGGAAACACCTTATACCTGCATACATTCATGTTAAGCAAAGGTTTCACATCAAATATTTATTGATACGAATGTAATTTCTATTCTGAATATTAATACTTTTAGTGCTGCTCTAAAATGAAAGCTTGACTGAACAATTTTTGATAAAAGTTAAGTTGCTGCTATTAAAAGTAAAGTATGATATACTTTTGTTGCAAACTGATGTTTATAAATATAATGACTTTGAGCTTAGTAAACAAATTTTCCTTTCTTATTTTTTTTTTTTTTGTTAAAGCTAAAACTTACTTTCAGTGCCAACATGACATTAAAATGAAGCTTTATTTCAAATGAATTTTTATTTCTTTTTAATTAAGACTTCATATAAGAATTATTGATCTTAGCACTTCTGCTAAGATCAGCATTTAAGTGCCAATCAGGAAACATAACTCTGTTGTGACTAAAAAAAAAACCATCATAAAATGAGAAGATTATGGTGAAGAGGACATAGAATAGCCCAATCCTGCTTGCAAAATATGGCAATGAAGAGACAGGCTACGCATAGGCCTGGAAGGTTGCTGCCTATAGGCCTGGAGCGTTGCTGCCTATAGGCCTGGAGCGTTGCTGCCTATAGGCCTGGAGGGTTGCTGCCTATAGGCCTGGAGGGTTGCTGCCTATAGGCCTGGAGCGTTGCTGCCTATAGGCCTGGAGTGTTGCGCTGGGTAGAGCATGAGATACTCTGGCTCCAAAGTGTGCCTGAGAATGCTGGAATACCTGTCAATAAATACATATATATGATTTGAAAAAAATCTTTCCTTTTTTACCTGGGGTCAGCATGCACATCCATAAGTTGGAGAAAATGAAAAAAAAAAATAAGTTAATTTAATAGAAATGATATCGAATGCAGTTAGTTTTACCTGAGCAGAAATAACTGTGTTACTTCTGGTTCTACTTCCTGGCACTTATCTGTGACAACCTTTGATTTTCTTTGATTTTCTTTGATTTTCTTTCTTTTTATTTTTTTTTGTGTGTCCATAATGCTCATATCAACCAACCATTTCTCCCTCATGCGCATTATTCAGTCTCTAGAGGTCAGTTTAAAACGCCCAATCAAAATTACATTTTGAATTACTTATTACAAAGATTTCTAAAGAATCAAGATAAGTATGACCGTCACGATTCAAATGCCATGTCAATAACTGTTGAGTATCGGTAAACGATGCAAAAGGCTCAGTTCACTCCATAAGTAAACTCAGTAATAATATTAATAGCATGTTGAATAAAAATACAATTAGGTTTTGTATCATCCAGCCAGAGATATATTGTTTAGGTTGATGCTGAAATACAGTATTTACATATGTCAGAATTTTATGCTTAGGTTCTTTAAAAGAGAATTGTTTCATTCTCATTGCTTTAGAAGTTTATAATGATGACACCTTTCCAAAAACACTCGAGCATCCTGCAAAAAACTATTTTTTTTGTTGTTGCAATTTTTATTTTCTTCTCTAAGGTAGAGCTTGTTTATTTGATCTCAATCACTCCCAAATACATCCATCTATCTTTGTAATCTTACTTGCCTGCAGTTAGTCGATTTATTTGAAAAAAATATAGTAAGGGGATAGCTGTGATTCATTTTTCCTAATGGACTGTGCTTATGAGTGCGTATTTTCTAGTCTTAGTACCACTTGTCTTTTGCTTCGCTTTTGATGGCTGCTTTGCTCATGGCGTATGTTTTATGGAAAGCTTAATGTCAAACAAATTCATGTATATATTCTTTTGCATTTGTCATATTTTTGTTTGCTTTACAATCCTTTAAACATTCCCATGAACTTTATGTAAGGATCCTCAAACTTTTATCATAAAGTGCAAAACTTGTGCAGACATATCTGATCATAATAATTTTTACAACTGGTTCTTCATCATGCTTGCTTGCAAAGGACATGCTCTTTGTCTTCCCCCTAATACACGTGCATATTTCTTAAAAACCACCCATATCATAATCTTTACTCTTGGTGATGGGTAAAATTTTTTTTTTTTTTTCAAATTTTAATAGAATAAAAAAAAAGTGAAATTGATTTTCTACAAGTTAAATGCCAGCTGGTATATAATTTATCTTCCCTGAGATCATCTGTCAAGGCAGGCTAGGCCTAAAATCTGTTTAATCAATTTAAATTCACACTTGTTTTTTAAGCTATAATATTTGTGTCTTGATTGTTCTACTCTTGTAACTTTATGTACAAATTCTTTAGAAATTTGAACAGGACATACCTTGGCAGACAATCAAATGAAAGATGCCATAATTGAAATAAATATGATTATTGTTCTGAATAGACTAAATATACATGACATTACTAACCAAATGAAAGCCATGTTTTTTATAAAGCAAAAATTAGCGATATCTTTTTAATGGGAATATTATGTGATTTTGACATATTTTTTTTCGATGTAATCTTCTCTACAAAAATCGAATGCCTCTTTCATGGTTGTATTTATCATACAGGATCAATAATTTGTCATATCCTTCAATCACGGGACCTTTTATTGCTTTTTTGCAATTTGATTTTTTTTTTTTTATGGCAATGTCATATCTTTTTCTATGTCAATTTTGTTGCACCTAACATACAAGAGACTGTTGAGCATAAATTAATTTTTAACCAATGATCCACAGTTTTCTAATTCCAATCAATTTCATTTGTCAAAGATTAATATCTGCTAGAAGTCTCAATAAGCTTTATATCAAAAATAATTTTAGACAGTGTGAGCCATATTTATTGTTTGGGGCAGACATATTGTGCAGATTGCCCTTAAATTTTGAATAAGAATTCAACAGAGTTGAAATTTTTAGTTTGCAGTTTCATAATGATGTTTTTAAAAATTGTAAAAAGAAAAAGAGATAAAGAATAGGAAAATAGTTTTTAATGACGGTTTTGTTTTGTTTTTTTTTATTGTTCTTGAGCGTCTTTTGTTATTTATTTTTTTTATACCTGAAAGAATTACAAGTAGATCTTCATAGAATTTCAAATTAAACTGGGACAGATGATTAGTCAGAATCCTATCAAATTTTTTTTTTCTGCTGATTGATATGATAGGCACATTTCATTCTTTATTACTTAATTGCAGTCTAAGCTTAACTTATGTATGTGTGTGTATGTCAAATAAAAGTACAGACTCTGTCCGTATTGTTGAGATGGATGAATGTCTGAATATATACTTTTTGAACAAATTTTGTTTCACTGATCATTTTTCATATGTTTGTTTATCAACAGATGTCCGCCGAAGAATTGAAGAAGGTCAAGAGGAAAGTGGAAAAGAAAATGAAGCAGATTCAAGCATTGGAGAAGAAGGAGAGTTTGTCGCCTGAAGAGGTATGGTTGATTTCAGATAGATATTGAGCTCTTTATGTCTGGTTTGTTACTTTTTGAGAGACCCTAAAACCTACAATTTTAATTTTCTCTCTCACTGTTGCTAACAGACTTAAAAATGTTTTTCAGTAGAGATACTGTTTACTCAAGCCACAGACTTTGCTTACATGAGACTACAAGAGAGACATGAAAGTTGGTTGTATTGTTTATGTTTGCTAATCTCTCTCTCTCTTTCTAATATTTTATCTTGCAGGATGCAAAGCTTAAGAAGAAAGACAGTTTACTCAAGGACTTGGAGAAAATAAGCCATTACTTGTGATGGGACGATGAGATGTGATCGTATAATTCCTGGTGTTTCAGATTTTATAATCTAACAATGTTTTAAGTGAAAAATTCATGTCAGCTTGTACATATGTGTTGTTTTAAAAATTTAAATAAACACCCATATTTTAAAATTAAAGGCTTCTTGACTTCTGTTGAAACTTGTGTATGTCAAACATATTGATGAATTCATGAATTTATATATGTTGTAGCATGTACAGTTACTCTTAATATATGGCTATTTGGATTTGTTACATTTGTAGAGAAGTCTGCTCATTTTGCATTGTGACGATTCACAGGTATATTTTTGCAATAATTTGTGGTGGCATTTAACCGTGTAATTTTTGCAGAAATACTCACTACTTTCCAGTTACAGCCCAGCATTAGGACCAAACTTGTGTAAGTTAAAAACTTGTAGTATTGGGATTATTCACCTATCGTCAGTGTTGAGTGTTTCATGTGTGGATAGTGTTTATTCCCACAATAATATAATTTCAGGAAGGGACATTTGGTGTTTATGATGAGCATTATTAAAACCTTGCAAAGATTACCACGCTCTTCCAGGCCAGGATCAGACTATTTGAGGAGAAAATAAACCCAGAATTTTTAGAAAGCTAATCTTGACTCACCCTCTGAAAAGAAAGGCATTGCTTAAGTTTAACAGCTGTGAATTACTTAAAAGGTGCTAACATACATTGGCTCATTAATACATTACTAGAAAGGTGCAAACAAAAGTGATTGCTGTTTGAAACTTTCAATAAATTTTATTTTCAAACATATTTAATTTTTACAATTGTTTCCGAGCATGATTTGTAATCACATTTTAAAAGATATTTGATATTTTAAACTATCAAAAGATTTCATTTTCGCACATTCAATTTTCACTTTGAGGGCTTTCATAACCAAGTTTCATAAAATACCCTAATTAAGTAATAATTTGTACATGTATTGTTATAGACAAATTATCTACCATTTATATTTATAATCATGAACAGTTAAAATCTCTTATGCAAAAATCAATATTATTTTATTTTCAGTCATATTCAATAATTCATAATGCATGTAATAAAAGGGAACCCACAGAGGTATAAAAGTGACTAAATATATATCTTCACCACATCAATTACTCATTTCATATTGAACAAGTAAGGCTTTAAAAACTGTGCGTATGTCACTGAGGTTTATCTCATCTCTTCCAAATACAATGTAGAGGCTTCAGCAAGACCAGTTGTGACATCAGGTCAAACAATTTCTTTGCTTTGCATGAAGAACAAAAAAGTTTACATAATAGTTGTAATTTTTTTTAAACAAACAACTTTATTATCTCTTCTGAGTGTTGTACAAAACTTTACAGAGAATTCATTCCTCGCGTCAACTGATTGATTGACTGAGTGAATAATTTCGAAGCCCTGTCCACCACTAACGGTTATCAGGGCTCTGAGTCTATGTTATTGTTAACTGTTCTAATAAATTTCAGTAGATTAATTAATCATTTTTTCTGGAAACTGATCTGGCTAAGATTAAAAATGGGATATCAGGACAACAAAAAGTTAAATTATTTTTATTATTATAAAGAGTGGGATGTGGTAGCTGCATTTATCGCTATGCATTGTATTAATCATGCATGTCAGGAGATCTTTCGCCAAGATTATTTCAATCATGTTCTAATTAGCGTCTGTCAGGTCTTATGGCCTCGATGAGGATTAATCAGTCAATGTAAATTCGTATTATTATTATTTTTTTTTACTTTAAACTTCTTTATTATGCAAGTGTTAAAAATAAATCACGTGAAAATGAATCAAATACATTTATATATCAGCAAAGTCTTTGTCATCTAATACTGCAATATGTACTTTGGTATGTGCAGGTGTGTGTGTGTCTTGCACGTTGAGCCATAGGTCTCAGATGACTAGTAAGGAACAAAAGAGGAATGCTTGTAAAAAATCAATATGTTGTGGATTCTAAAAAGGATTCCTGTTGTTGTATATAGTAGCAAAAAAAATGCTGGTCCACTTAAGTCTCAGGAATGGATCCTTTGATTTTGTCGTTGACAGATGCCCCTGTACACCCAGTCCAGGAGATTTTTGCCCTTGGGTCAATTTCTGACGATTCTCCCTTACAATAACATGCCAGATTTTCAAGCAGCAAAAGGAAGACAATAGTGTCAATCCTGGGTTTTTTAATATCTAAATATAATTTTAACGCAAAGCTATGCACATTTTGTTTTTTTTTTTTTGTATTGTTTACTGTATTTTACATTGCTTCAGTTGTCTTTTCTTTACTTTTATGTCAATAAACCATTGATATTATGTTTGCAAGATGTTCCTTTTTTTTTCTTTTGACATTTACCTTTCACTCATATTCATGTATTACATGACCTAGGTCGTATTTAAGTTGAATTGATAATAAGAAGGCATGGTGAGGAAGTTTAAGACGTTTTGCTAGCTCTGGACATGATTGTGTTTCAAGAAAAGCAACTAGAATTTAGAAATCAAACAATTCGGGCTCACATACACACACTCTCACATACATGTATATCTTTTGAATGAATTTTCGTTTACATCTATATCCTGAGGACTTCAGACAGTACGTATTTGCAAATGGATGAGTCAACTTATAGTTATATTTAGCTCCTGAATATTGTCGGTCCCCTCGAGGCCTTACTGAAAGAGTCCAGAGTGATGCGAGAATCATCAGTCCACGTGAAAGATTTTTCAATTTTCTTGAAAAAAGAAAAACCCAGAAAATCATTCCCCGCTCAATACACAGGATAGGCCAAGAATAACTAATCTACAAACACTATATGGCCTCATGACAATTCAAATAAAAAAAAAAAAAGGAAATGGGGAAGTACTTGTACAAGGTGTTTACCTTGCCACGTATATTTTGATACCGCTCAATTTTACTTGCGATTTTATTTAAAAAAAAATATATATTGTTCAAACGAGGCAATAAAAAATTGTCCTTTATGCGTAGGTTTTGTTAACCTTCATATATTTATACTGCATGTAGTTCCAAAATCGCAAATTATTATTTTTTTTTTTTTCATTTGACCACAAAATTTTATTCAAAATGAAACTAGAAGCGGGCTGGTCGCTGTCCAAAATGTCAAGCAGCGCTTGATTTTCTGGTTCACTTCCGGGAAAAGTGCACTAGGCAGCATGAGATGTGGAGATAACCCCTAACATTTGCGTTGGGACGTACATGACAGGGAATTGTACTGCATCGAGTTGACATGGATCTAAATGCCCCTTAACAATAAGTTATTTCTTTTTTGTCCCCTAAATTACAAGAAAATAATATACGACGGCTTTCTTTCAAATCAGGGATAGATGGGATTTACTACCAACACCTGGTGATTGAACGAAGAATTGAACCCACAATCTTTTTTATCAGTTGTGTGGTCTATAGACCGAGCTATCTGGTTTGCTGAAGGTAACGAACAGTGGAAACTCGATGTTTGGAGGCTTGTCTGACCACACGGTGTTTGAAAAATGTATTTGTAATGCAGAACATTGCTCAGCATTGACCTACGTGTACACGTTTTTAATTTAAGTTGCTAAAACTTTGAAAAGATACAAGGCAAGATATCGTTATTTTAGTGCCTATTTCTAATACTGTATTTTCCGATGCACTTTCAGACCTTCCTTGTTATTCAATGAAACTGGGACGAAAACGTCATAGTTTTGAGTATTGTAGAGGCTACAAGAATATTTGACATGTTCAGAATCTCTTTTTCTTCTTCTTCTTCTTCTTCTTCTTCTTCTTCTTCTTCTTCTTCTTCTTCTTCTTCTTCTTCTTCTTCTCCTCCTCCTCCTCCTCCTCCTCTTCCTCCTCTTCTGAAAATGATTACGATCTCGGCAAAAAACGTCGGGTTGGTACAGGTAATTTGTTTCACGACAGTGAACAGTTTCCACTTTTTCAGTTGTTGTGCTTATCATTCATAGAAGCTGACAACATTAAACATTACCTTTCCTTCCTCTCCTCTCTCTCTCTCTCTCTCTCTCTCTCTCTCTCTCTCTCTCTCTCTCTCTCTCTCTCTCTCTCTCTCTCTCTCTCTCTCTCTCTCTCTCTCTCTCTCTCTCTCTCTCTCTCTCTCTCTCTCTCTCTCTCCCTCTCCCTTTCTCACAGTTTTACCCTAAAACACACTTTACTTAACCATGTCACATCAAATAACAGCTAGAACGAGGGAGAGCATCTTTTTTGCCGCAATTAAAAAAAAAAGCGTTCATCTTGTGCACACTTTTAACAGTTGCCTAAGCCAGTCCCTATGGAGAGCTAAGTTTGCGTCTGGTGTCCGACATAAGTCGAGAGAACAGGCTTCAGACGTCTCGGAGTAAAACTCGCCGCGACAATGGGGCCTGATGTGATAACATGTGAGACAGATCTACATTGTACTCCTGCAGGCTCGGAGCGGAAATATTGACCAGCTCCATGTAGCGGAGAAGCTGTACGTCATGTTTTCCAGGTGTTCTTGTCATCAATGGTAATAGAAAAAGAAGCCATCAAGGGCTAAAGAGAAAGAAAGACCTAAAGCCGCCTCGACAATCTAAGCGTTTCGGTGCTAGATAATACTCTACCCAACTGCATCATCTAACTACCTAGGGAAAATTGGATGTACATATATGTATATATATATATATATATATATATATATATATATATATAAACATATATAATGTGTGTGTGCGCGCGCCCCCTTCCCCCTTCCCCCTCTCTCTCTCTCTCTCTCTCTCTCTCTCTCTCTCTCTCTCTCTCTCTCTCTCTCTCTCTGACTCTCTCTCTCTCTCTCTCTCTCTCTCTCTCTCTCTCTCTCTCTCTCTCTCTTATAGCTTTATTTTCTTATGTTGATCGAGATCAAGGTTAAATTAGTCCTACTCCTAGTTTCTACCCTAGGCTCCAGTCATGTCACTTTTCTGCTCACTGAGCGCTGTGATCAGATCTACGGGTGTACATCTGGCTGGCTGGCTGTCTGCGTGTACGAGTTGCTCGATATCCCACAGAACGTCTAGATCATTTTAGGGTCATGGTACTTTGTCTTTGCACGAAAGAAGTCTTTCTTTCTTTTTTTTTTGAGCTTAGAGGAACCTTCCACTAAATTTATCTGCTTGTGGATTGAAATAGCTTTCCGACGCTTTATTTCCGGGAATTTCCCTACCGCTTCCTAGAAAAGGTGCGAAAAGACGCTAGCGATATCTCATAATTTGGGGAATTTTATAGAAACGTTTGTTTCATTTTGTCTAAGATTTCTTAACTGTTTCTTTTTTTTTTTTTTGCTACGGAACTCATCTAGTAGTTAAGCTTCTGTCTCGGCTAGAGCCCTTGCTCCACAGTTGTTGGACGCAAACACCGAGTAAACTAGGATACTATGAAGTTTTATCCTTGCCATTGTTTTGATTTTGACAACGCCCCTCCCTGCACATATGTATATCTATATATCTATATCTATATATATATATATATATATATATATATATATATATATATATATATATATATATATACGATCGAACTTGCAAAGACATAAACGCTCTGCTTATTGGGCCCAAGAACCAAAGTGTTTATAAAACATGTATCAATAGCTACCCGATTCTGTCGGCATCTTTGCCTTTTTGTTGCAACATGCACCTAACTGCCTTGAAATAGGTCGTTAGACAGGTTAATGTTGGATTCAGGTTTGATAGGTTTGCATCATTTTTATTCTCTTTGATCCAAATCCAATCATAGCTGTTGCTGCTACTACTACTGCTGTTGCTATTACTACTACTTCTACTGCTGCTGCTATTACTACTTCACCTCTAGAACTATTACTAGAGAACTATTACTAGTCCATTACAATACAAACACTACTACTACAATTACTTTACCTCTAGAACTATTACTAGTCCATTACCATTACAAACACTACTACTACAACTATTCTTAGTACAATTAACATAACTACGACTATTACTTCTACTACCATAGAAACTGTAAAATAAAAAAAAAATCAACTGCTGAACTCTTGGGCACAACTATATGCAAGTCCAAGGATCCGTAGTATACAGGGGTGAAAGATGGAATAAAATAAATTAAGGTGTAAACAATCACCCAACCTGAACTTATAGGACAAAGATGACATAATTCAAAATGACATATAGATATTTCGCCTTAATTTTAGCCTCATCAGTAACATTACAAACATAGGGAATGCATTTGATAAATGTTATCTTTGTCCATATAAGTTCAGGTTGGGTGATTGTCTACACATTCAGTTGCAGTTACTACTATCCTAGCAGTTCTTAAAATATGAGATAATGAGCAAAACCTTGGAGTGACCAAAATCAACTCAACTTAAGTTCCAAATGCAAAAAACATGTGACCATCGTCACACACATATTTTTTTCTGTGAGGCAGATCAGAAGAAAGAAAACTCAAAATTAAATTATCATGTTTTGTTTAATTATTCAATCCTTCATAAAATAATACATGTATTACGTCAATGCATGTAAAAGCGACTAGTCACGAACAATCTTTTCTTCTAAAACAGAAATTGTTGAAACCAATAATTATAACAAAGAAAATTAAAATCACATGGTCGGATTAATTAATGAATAATATTTTAATCAAAAGAAAATATGTCTGGTCAGCTTTACAATCAGCATGGGAAGTCAAAGGTCAACACAAATGTCAAAATCACAAGATTGGATTGATCTTAGTCGCAAGAACAATGATGTCGAGTCAGCTACACAACCAGCTAGACAGGTCTGGGGTCAGCATTGCTACAGCTCTCTGTAAATCACTTGTAATTCTATTAAGCCCTCAGTCCCTTCAAACTTCTGATCCTTTCATAACACCCACCCTCCCAGAACAATCCTGCATACTACCTACACAGTACCTAGGACAATTTTCTATGGGCATTGGCAGGAAAAAAAAAATTGTACAGCTTTGCTTGTAATTGCTCTATCCTAACATTTCCAATCTAGATCTAGGATCCTTGGTATATTATGGCTCTGACACTGAATGGAACTTTTAAATATGCCAGAGGAAATTCATAAATACATGAATTAATCAAGAACACAAAGACATTGCTTCCTCCTTCCCGAACTATATGGATGAGAGGAATGATCGAAATTAAAGAAAAAAAAAATTGCTTCAAGAATGTGATTTCAATGAATGAAAATTCGGCAAGAACCCAGCAAAAAAAAAAGTCAGACTGATTCAGATTTTTTTTCTGTTGAATTGAAAATGTCTAACAAGAAGTAAACAGGGTATGTTGATTTTTTTAGCGAAGAAACTCAGCGTTACCAGCAATATTAAATATAGGCAGATGTTTTAAGTTTCAGGATTTGGTCAGGAAACTTTTTCTAACTGCTTGTTACAATGGGCAGAAAAAATTTTGTGTTGTTTTTTTTTATATGTTCCGTATAAACGAGAGAAAAGTTTGCACACATGGGAATAAATAAAAATAGAAAATAAAGCAAGTTTGGATGTTAAAAGAACTAAGAGCATCAAGCATAGTTTTGATCCCACAGACATTGAGTTAGCCTGAAACCAGATAAAATCTTTTATGATATACCAAAGCCCTGGAACACAAGCAAAGTCCTGGAACACATTAATTTATTTGGAAATGTGTTCACTACCCCCCAAAACAAGAGGACATAACTGAACTTTGAACATTTTATGTGTGCTGTGTATGCATTCATCGTAAAGCTCGAGGTCAAAGCCATGCAGCTCCCATGATTCAGCTTCCCAAACAAAAAGTGGAGAATTTACAAGCGTTTAATGAATCATGAACTACTTCCGCTCTTACCACTCATGTGACAGTGACATACGACTAGAAACTGTGATCCATGCCAATAATAATTCAGACTCTCCTAAGCATACATGCCATCATAAATATCTACACATATCTAATAGATACAGGCATAAATTTGATTAATTGCAACATATCATAGTAATAATGCAATAATTACAAGCTTTCAAAGGCAGTCAAACAACTTTTGTAAAATACCAATAAATCAATTCTGCGATGGCTGATAACCTTGTTCACATTTCAAACTGTAAAAAGACAGTTTACTGCCACACCTCTAATTAAGACAACCTTCCTTCACTAAAGAAAAGTAAAAATTACATTACAAAATGGTAGCCTTCCAGCAACTCACAACCAACCATACCTCCAGTTAGGGGAACCCTCATTCACCCAAGTGCTCATGCATTAAATAAAAACATTTAAAATTAGGTAAACCATTCTCCCATATGCAGCAACCAATAAGACCGTAAGCTAAGTGAACATGTCAGAGATAGGTAACCAAGCTCTCTAGACCTTCCACATCTCAAGAAGAAAGCACTTGAAGAACAGCTACGCTCGATACATACAATACATTTCTATCATCGTAAGCTTGACAATCGTAGGACTCATGTAATCATCAGTTTTACTCTCTGCATAAGCATGTCATCATATTGATCTGCACATTTATGTAATCAGCTTTACCCTGCTCACAATATAACATCATCAGCTTGATTCTACATGTGGCTACGTCGCTGATAATATGTTACTGTGTGTGCATCCAACAATACACAGATTTTGCATATATTCCGAGAAAAGTTGAATGTCTCATAAATGACCCTAGGCCATCAAATATCACTCACATTCAGTGTAATTCATTTCTTTAAAATAATGCCCATTGAAGGAAGAAGTTAAAAAAAAATGTTCTCAAAACGGATGGTATTGTGGAATCGCATCTTAGTCTACACAATGCCTCAAATAATGAAAGTTACAAAAACAACAACAATATTATGTGATGAGATCTGGTTCTTATGATAACAGTGTGCCTCTGGGCCAGTGCCAAAGAATTAATTACTCCATCAAGGCATACAACTAGGTAATGATCTGATATTTGTTTTGAATTCCTATCCTTCCAAAAGTTATCGATGTAGTCCATAAAACTTCAGCCCAGAAAATTTATACTATTTCATTTCTTTTGGAGATGTTCAACTAAGGGCTATAAACTTGATTATATGCAAATGTACAGATATAATTTGTGAACATAACTATTTAAAAGAAAAATATGTACAAGTTTGTAATAAATTATGTTTGGACATGTCTAACTAAACAGCCTTCCATTCAAAAATCACCACATGATTCACTAGTTTTACCTGTTCTCTGACAACTAATGGTGTGATTAAGTAAACACAGAGCCTTGCATTCAAAGTTCATCACATGATTCAATAGTTTTACCGGTTCTCTAACAACTAATGGTGTGATTAACTAAACACAGCCTTCCAGTTCCCTGATGACTCATATCTTTGTTTATTAGTAACAACCTTCCACACAGAGAACTAAATAATATTGCTTTGACGTTGAATAATTTCTTATACAAAAGCAAAAGCTGAAAATGTATGAATTAAAGTAATAATTAAAAGAGAGAAAAAAAAGGAAGAAACAAAAGAGACCTACCAATACGTTTTTACTTGAAAAAATCAACTTGATCTCTTCATGCTCCATATAAAATCAGATCACAGTAATCCTTACAATGAAGGTAGAGCAAGATATTCACCAAATGAGTATCAAGGTGTTGTCTGAAGTAAATGATGGTCTTAGATGTTATCAACTATAAGTGAAAATGCAAATTAAAAAATAAAGAGTCCATCTAGCCAAAAGTATTTAAGTGCTGTTAAAATTAAAAAAAAAATATAAGTATGAAGAAAAAGAGTTATGTGTTTTTGTTTGAACTCAGATGGAATCAAAACCTCAAGCAAATAAGTGTTAAATGGTGCTATCAAGTGAAAAATGAATATGATGTGCAGTTTTCAGTAAGTCAGAAGTGAACAATTTGTTTTCTGCACTCAATTCAGAGAGAAACCAATGGTTTTAAGTAACTTTCGGGTTCCTAATTTTTTTTTTTTCCAATGGTAATAAACCTTGTCATGTCATTGTTGTTCTTTTAATTACGAGACAAAGGAGAAAACTTTTATTTTTATTTAAATCAAAAACATAGTGCACAATTATGCGTGAAAAATGTTTCTGCACGTCCAGCAAGGAAAGAGATGATGCACAAATCTTTCAGCCTATAAATGTTTTTTTGCCTCGCAAGATAAGTACCATTAACAAAATATGAAGTTCAAGTTAAAACAAAGCCAAACAGTAGAAGAGATCTTGTTTCAGCCTGAACACTTTGGTTTGATCTTAATATAACAAGTGACTAGGGCGTGTAAAACTTAAAGATGACTTTCACAGTGTTTCAGATTAAACTAGGACTAAGTTTGACTTATATATTGACTTTTTTCTTAGCTTTTGTCTTCTTTGTCTCCAGTGAGACTTTGAGCCAGATTTTGGAGACAAATAATTTAGAACCAATACAACTACTACTAAAACTATTAAATTTACTTTACTACCACTGACTGCTACTACTATTACTACTACTACTGATACTGCTACAGCTGCTGCTGCTTCTACTATTACTACTACATTAGTTACTGCTTCTTCTTTTACTACTGCTATTGCTGCTAAAACAATTACTCCACTTTTACAAGTGATTATGAAATTGAACTATTCTGAATAGGTCATCTCTTATTCAAACCTAGAATTTGGTGCTCAATCAACTGAAGTAAAAGCAGGCTTGGCCAAAACAGAGAAACTAAGCTAAACACTAATTGTGATATTTATCATCACTCAGCTCACATCTTCAGCTACAGGGTTCACGAGAGCAGGAAGACTACAAATTGAGATAGTTTGCTGCCAGTTTCAAATAGCGGACATGCTCACATAAAGATAAGTGGAAATAAAGTTAAAATTGTAAAAACCTCCTTGTGGTACTCAACATAGGAAAGAGATGGTTGCAAACTGTGAGCTCATTTCCAATTTTGTGCTGCATTCATACATTCTCTCTTGCGGTTTCTTCAAAACTATCTGACACTAGCATTAAAGCATTCCGATTCAAGCTCTTCATTCAATGCGCTTTAGTTTAACCAACAAAATAATCTAATCTGTTGACTTACCAGTATTGTCAAGCTAGACAGCACAGTAACAAGTCTAGAGAAGTTATCAGTTTTGTCAAGTTAGATCACATTATAAACAAGTCTAAACAAGGCCTTGTCACAGGAGATGTAATACTCTGGTCTTCAAGAGTTATCAGCCTTTTCTCTTCTGACCACTCAATAATGTAGTCTGATGGAGTATCAGCATTATCAAATAAAAGTCAGAGTGGTTGCCTAGATGAGCTGTTGATTTCGATAATCACCCAAGTGAAAATGAGATAACAAGCAAGTATGCAATAAGCAGACAGCTGTGAAATAAATGTAAAATAATACATTATACAAAACACATCCTGTGACTTATATCTAAAAAGTGGATTATTTTCAGGCACAATGCTTTTCTATCCTTTGGAACATAACGTGTGCACAACAATTCACCTTTTCCACAACAATTTTACCGCATTTTTTTTTCTAAATGTGTGAAAAATCTTTTTCATGGCAATCTAGCTCAAAATTGGAAAAAAGTCGAATAATTTTTAAAAAAAAAATCAAAATACCAGAAATAAGGGTCTATTGAGTTTCCAACCAAATTAAACTGAAACTGTTTATTTTGAAAGCTCTAGGTGTTCAAGGATGAAAAAGATATCGGTTCCCATGTCTATTAATTTTGTCTTTATATCTCTCTTTCCACCTCCAATACACTATAGCAGTAAATAATATAGATATACAACACGGACAGATAGAAAATATATATTTAAAAAAAGGATAGATGAGATTCAAAGAGAACATCAACCTGCTTTGTAATAACCAATAAAAGTGAAATGTAGGAAAAAATTGTTATATTGATATTGGAAAGGTTTTAAGATTCTTCTTTGTTAAGAATGCAATAGAAACTTTCTCACCTAAAGCATGAAATATATAATATATAAAATTGTGCATTCTAGTTCATATCCACCCTTCAGTTCAACTTGAGACTTACTTGTGCTGACAAACTAATAAGAGCACAAGTATAAAGAAAACATTGAAACACCTTTTCCAAAGGTAAAATGTCCAATAACTGAGTCATGGCAAAGACTGGGTAAAAGCCTAAAACAAAATCACATGAGGGCTTGCAAGATTTTGCAAGTCAGCAGCACCTCAATAAGCAAACCTTAATAGCCAAGAGGTAAACATCTGACTTGAATATTTCCTTTTTCCTTACGTATCTTGTGACACGTGATAATTGATGTAGTTGTGAGAACATAAAGCGCTCTTCTCTTAACAAGAAAAAAAAAAGATTCTACTTCTCTATCAAAGAAAACTCTATTTTTGTGTATTTTGAACAAAGAGCAATGATTACACATGACCTGTTGGGATAATCAGCTGTAATTTTTATATCCTCTGGAGACGAATAACTGATAGGCGTACACAATCTAATGATGCACTGTCAGTTAACACATTCAAACACAAACATTTTTAATGTTTTCATTAACTAGTTAATCTTGTTCTGCTAAAAACAACTTTCTAATGTGAAACAACAAATTCAAACTGGACATCAACTGGTTTCTAAGTGCTGGATGTGAATGAATGTATATACTTCTCAGTCACAAGTCTTTCAGTTAAAAAGAGTGCGAGTAGCAAATTATAGAATTGATTGAGAGAGATCTTTTACTAACCATCACTACGCACATAAACCATGTTAAAGCATATGACTTTTTGACTGTCACTACTTAACTGGGGCAAACTGTCCAAATACATGCATCTAGCAGTACTAACTTACGACCCTCATACTTAACAGTAAATAAATGTAGTAGCTTTAGATTGCTGTTCATACAAACAACTAGAAGTACTAGGTTTACTGCACACATGTACAACTACCAGCACTAGCTTTACTGCACACATGTACAACTCTTTTCTGTTCTAAAAGCACAAGCTCGCTACACACTTTGATCTATGAGAGGAGCGCTGGTGGCTTTGGGGTTAGAGCATCCACTACAATACCACCAAGGACATTCTTCACTGGTTCTATTCCCACACCTTTGGTGGGTGAGTTTAGAACCTTATCTTTTCAGTTCAGGTATGCAGGAAAGGTCCAAGATGGTCTTTTTGTGGATAACACAGTGAGCAATACAATTTACGGCATAAAATCAAAAAAAAAAAAACATTTTGAGGGCAGTTTTGTTTTCTTTCAGTTGACAGTTGCAAATAAGAATAACAATAATGAAATATTTAAAAATTGCTTAAAGAAATAAGTACACCACACTTCTGAACCCATCTCTCTTTGTCATGGCTATTGTAGGGTGATAGAAATGATGGCACTATCACATTTGGTCATTTGGTCTCAACAATAACATTCACACAGTCAAACAGAGTCATTATCTAACAATCTTCAGCACAACCTAAGTCCTTGGGATTATCATACGCAACAGGTCTTTTGTGCTACAAATGTACATCAACAACCATACAGAACTGCATTTACTGCTACTATAAGCAACTAGATTCTGTCCTATTAACATGCATAAAAAAGAGACATAACCAGTGTCAATCATAGGCAGAAAGTGTTTACTCTACAATCATATATAAAGAGCCATACTGAAGTACTTGTTCAGAAATAATTATACCGGTAATGTATTTTACAGCCTTGGAAACTCTATCACACAGAGTCAAACAATGGAAGCACAGAACATCCAAGGCAGGACTTTCAGAGACAAGACTCGGTAGTTTACCCAAGCCCAGTGCAACTGCACAGATTGGAAGATAATGTCCACTGTTTTAAAGCATTAGGTCATGGCAGTAGAACAAAGAATAGGCACAGGTTTTCAAAAAACACCAACAAGATCCAATGTGTAATGTCCCTTGGTATTATGAGAGGGGGAAACAGTACAAAAAGACCTGAGTACAACTCTGACTTTTGTTTACATTAAAGATTTTATCAACCCTGAATGGATTTTCCCAAGCGCTTGGGCCAGATGCACATAAACCATAGGCTTAGTTAAGACATCAACGTTTTGAACTGGTTTCCCAAATGCTTGGACGAGATACACATAGATTTCTTCAAGAAATCAATGTTAAAAAAAACTGTGCCATATTCCTGAGAAAGACTGCTTTCTTATTATACTATGTACACAACATTCAAACAGCAAAAAATAAATTATATATTAGATAATATATCTTTGTTTTCAGGTGTCTGGTGATGGAGATTGAAACATACGAACGGCAGGAGCGGAGCATTAAAGCTGTCCAAGTTTTTGTTGTGAAACTTTCTTACTGCAAATCTGAGATTTCTTTCCAGAGATCCGAGAGCAAGAATTAAAACTGAAATCTGGGAACAAATCCAACAAGAAATATCTTTATTTTAATTTATTTTTCTGCACATTCCATTTCTCTTTAAGAGAATACTTTGAAAATTTGAAAATTATTAGTGAGGATATCAACTTCCAAAACCAACTTTGGTTTGAAAGATGCCAGCCGCAATTGTCTCTGAGAACAGCTTTGAGTTGAAGGATGAAAGTCTAAATTGTTCCTGACCACAGCTGTGGATTGAAGGATGCCAGCTGGAATCATCTATCCATAGCTGTGGATTGAAAGATGCCAGCCAGAATCATCTATCCGTGGCTGTGGATCGAAGGATGCCAGATGGAGTTGCCTGACCACAGCTATGGTTTGTATAATACCAGCCAGAAGAGTCTTTCACCACAGCTGACAGCTCTCAAGCTAAGGGATGTTAGTCAAATTGTCTCTGAGATCAGTTGACAGCTCGAGAATCAAGGATGCCAAAAGAAACCAACTTTTAAAATAGTTAATAGCTCCGTATTGAATTGTGCCAGCTGAAGTCTTCTGGGATCACAGCGAGTTTGAGATCAGTGACGGCTGAAATGAATGTCAGAGGAAACAGAGTTCAAACCAAACATTCATTATGCTGCTTCAGACTTCGAAACTCAATAAAATAGCCTCCAAGAATGGCACAATTCAAAAGCCATTACAGAATCAGCTGAGACCCATCTTAACACCAACATGAATAAAACAGAAATGATATTTAAGGAAGCAATGAAAAAAATCGAAATATTCTGTCAAAAATATACAAAGCGAAACTCCAGCTGCCACTCATGTGAAACAGACACAGCCCCGGGCGCACAACCCTATACCAGTGTTACTGGAACCATGACATGGTATGGAGTTAAGGACGAGACCCCCACACTGGTGGTGAATATTCAGAAGTTATAGTACTGCTGGCCGGAGGGTTCTTTTGCTTGATAAACTATGCTGGCCGCAGGATCCCAGGAAGTGACTGAGAACGAGAGTACATGGAGGCTGCGACCTGCTCAGCTGTCATCAACTCCACGGCCAGGAAAATACTCCGGTAAACCATGACCCAGCGGCTTGGATGTTGGGTATGTAGTGGTAGAGCAGCCACGCCACCAAAGCAGTTGTCAGGGAAATCAGCAACCGGGGTCTGTGAAGCCGAGAGGAGAAGCGGTTACTCATAAAATGGTTGAAGTAGGGATTAAGGCAAAGGAATTCATTAGAGAAGAAAAATGATTAATTTTTATGATACTTTTTAAAAATTAATAAGTGTGATCTTGGAGCATGAAATTTAAAATTATGTTAAAATCCATTGAAACATTCATAATTTCCACAAAAAGTTGGAACATTTTGAAGGGGCATCATGTTTTGTATTTACCACACATCTTTATTAAAAAAGGATGCCTTTGTTTATGCATGAATCTAAAAAGAGGCTTTCATCTTTTTATTTTGTACAGCATTATTAAAACTTGGCTGTTCGTACTATGTATATTGTAAGTTATCTTAAAAATGGCTCAAGCCATAGATTAAGGGCTCTTCTCTAGTACTGACTTCCAATCAATCTTTGTTTTTCTTACGTTTTATAGGACTCATTAATGGGCTTTACCTTTCAACTTATTTTGAAATGTCACAGCTATATAACTTTCAATCTTTCTATTCTGCCAAGTTGAAGCTGTTAAGCCTCATCTAGCATGAAGTACTACTCCGTTTTTCCTATGTTTATCATGTTTAGATCACCTTCACTTCAGCTGGAGCGAAGGGTTTGCAGTTTATTCTTTTAAAAGCTTCTTCATTGTTTCATTTTTTTTTTAACTCAAAATCTAAAAATAAGCTTGTAGATGTTCCATATCACATCTTGATGTAAAGATGTACTTTACATGAAATTTACAAATTCATATTATATCATATTAAATTTGAGAAATTTCTGCTAGCCATATTGTTTATTAGCATTTCAAAAGATTCTATCTTACTCTTCCAGTTTTCTGTTTCTTGGCATACTTTCAATTCTCTAAAGTAAAAAATTATCAAGCAGTTTTATTTTCTTTACAATCTTAATGTCTTCAGTTCGGTCCATGATTTTGACTTATTTAGTCCAAGACACAAAGCCACTTAAAAATGTTTAGTCTTGACAGCATTCCCCTCTTATGTCGACCAAGTTCTTCGGCATATTGTATAATTTTCACAATGTTTTGTAAAAAATTTTTTAATGAAACTTAACATTAAAATAAATTTTGACCTGTTCTTTGTCGAGATGAGCTCAAACATAATACTAGAGCAGGGCAACATAGCCGTTCTAGTTTTGCTTTATATTGAACACCTTACAAGACCAGAAAACAGTACATAATATTATAAATGCATTCAAATTCTGCAGATAATCGATAGCTGAACAAAGGCATGTTTCCCAAAACTATTTTGCATGGCAAGGAAAATTTTTATTCCAGTAAGGACAAGACTGAAGAATATGGCAATATTTCTTACGTTGAGTGCAGGAAGGGAGAGAGGAATTTGGCAGCTGTGCTAACACACACAAGAACCACAGCCAGGAGAGCTAGCACAACGTTGATCAGCTTGGAAATAATAGTGCGGAATGTTGCATTCTCTACCATCTCCATGGAGAGAATCTGTTGCTGCTGCTGCTGCTGCTCAAGCCGAGAGATCTGAACAAGAATGCAGAAAGGGGAGGTAAATTTTCAATTTACTTTTTTCTTTTCACTTTGATCAATACTACAACCTGAATAGAATGGCCCAATAATGTGCTTGTCCGAGGATCAACTTGGTAGAGGTTTAATCATTCTCATCTAGTAGCTGTTTGTTGTAGGACTTGTACCGTACTTATGTCATGATCTATTCCTCTCCTTATTACACTCCCTAAACCATTTTGTCTTTTATTCATCTACTCATCATTTCAATCCCTCTAGTGTGTTGCTTATGACTCCTCTCACCATTCCAATCCCTCTAGTGCCTTGTCTATGATTCCTCTCATCATTCAAATCCCTCTAGTCTATGACTCCTCTCCTCATTTAAATCCCTCTAGTCTCTTATTTATGACTCATTTCCTCATTCCAATCCCTCTAGTGTCTTGTCTGTGACTCCTCTAATCATTCTAATCCCTCTAGTCTATGACTCCTCTCATTATTCCAATCCTTCTAGTGTCTAGTCTATGACTCCTCTCATTATTCCAATCCTTCTAGTGTCTAGTCTATGACTCCTCTCATTATTCCCATCCCTCTAGTCTATGACTTCTTTCCTCATTCCATCCTCTCATCATTCCAATCCCTCTAGTCTATGTCTCCTCCCCTCATTTCAATCCCTCTAGTGCCTTATCTATGACTCCTCTCACCATTCCAATCCATCTAGTCTATGAGTCCTCACCTCACTCCAATCCCTCTAGTCTCTTGTCTATGACTCATTTCCTCATTCCTATCTTTAACACCTATTTTAATGCCAATACTATACTTACTTGCTTCTTATCACTTCTATGATTTCCTTTATTCTTCAACCATAAGACCCCAAAATATAAATTTCTCTCAGGCCTGATTTAGGTTATAAATTAATTCACTATATGTTTTCTACACAGCTTCAACATATTCATTAAGAAATACGCTGGAAAAAACTCAATTGGTCATATGAAATCTTAGCTGGCTCACTCACCCTCGTGGAGGTGTTGTCCACAAGATCACTGAGGTCTGTTGTTCTCTCATCCAGACGGTATTCTATCTTCTCTTCTGTCGAGGAGAGGTCCTGGCGCAGGTTGAGGATTTCATGTTGGTGAAGCTCAGTGAGGTCGTTGAGCTGCTCCTCCAGTCGCTCCACGCGGAACCTCTCGTCTTCTAGCTGGGAGCGCAGCAATGACATATCATTCTGCATCTGAACCTAATCATGGGTGAATGAGGTGAGCAAAAAAAGAAGTGAGATGACAATACTCAAAACAATAGTAATAACAATTGAGAAAAATAACGATAATACTACTACTAATAATAATTAATAACTATAATAATGATGATGATAATTATAATAAAAATGATAATGATAATTATAATAAAAATGATAATGATAACCATAATTATAATAATAATAATAATAATAATAATAATAATAATAATAATAATAATAATAATAATAATAATAATAAGTAGTAGTAGTAGTAGTAGTAGTAGTAGTAGTAGTAGTAGTAGTAGTAGTAGTAGTAGTAGTAGTAGTAGTAGTAGTAGTAGTAGTAGTAGTAGAAGTAGTCCTAGTAGTAGTTGTAGTAGTAGTAGCAGTTGTAGTAGTAGTAGTAGTAGTAGTAGTAGTAGTAGTAGTAGTAGTAGTAGTAGTAGTAGTAGTAGTAGTAGTAGTAGTAGTAGTAGAAGTAGAAGTAGTCGAAGTAGTAGTTGTAGTAGTAGTAGTAGTAGTAGTAGAAGTAGTCGAAGTAGTAGTTGTAGTAGTAGTAGTAGTAGTAGTAGTAGTCGAAGTAGTAGTAGTAGTAGTAGTAGTAGTAGTAGTAGTAGAAGTAGTCGAAGTAGTAGTTGTAGTAGTAGTAGTAGCAGAGCAGCAACAGCAGCACTAGTAGTAGTAGTAGTAGTAGTAGTAGGAGCAGCAGCAGTAGCAGTAGTAGAAGTATTCTTAAAGCAGCTAAAATTCAGTGTCAATGTTCAGAATCATCACACACATGCACTTACCAAAAATAAAAAGTTACATAGATTTGAAGGAAGTTTAAGCACACAAAAAAGTAAAGGCCAGTTGTTTTTTTTTTCCAGAATAAAACTTTTGTAAAGATAAGACTAGATATATCTAGATTCTTAATATGATTTTATAAGGATACTGACATCACATCAGATCACTTGATGTTTGATTTCTTATTGTTTTCTGAACTCAGTATACTTCTTTTTAAAATTGTATTCCATACTGGTTTGAGAATGAGAATTATTTTGAAAAAATTCTAACATCAGTCTCTATCCATTTGTTTTTCAAGAAAAACCCCGAGATAGATCTTATGTCATTATTAGTATGCATAATACAAGCCAACTTATATTATGCCAGTGCTTTCCTACCCGGTAATCTTCAAATTCCTCAGTCTGACGAAGAAGAACTTCGCTAACGCGGCGGTTTGACTCCTGAACTTCTTTCAGCTCCTTCATCACAGGGTCAAGGGCACCTGGTGTCAAGGCCACCATCTGCAAGTGGTGACCTGTGTGCTGCGTTCCTCCGCTTCCGCTAGTAGTGTTACCCATCATGAGTCCACCCCCATGTGGACCGGAGCCAGATGTGATGCTTGAGTTCTCATCATCGCTGGCGTACTTAAAGCTGATAGGGAAGTAACACAGGAAGGAAACAAAAAATTAGTCAAATGTGGAAAGGTTTGCATTTGTAGAGGTCATCAAGAGTCCACCCCCATGTGGACCGGAGCCAGGTGTGCAGCTTTAATTACGCCATCACTGGCATAATTAAAGCTGATAGGGAAGTAAGACAGAGGAGGAAAATATAAAACTTGTTAACTACAGTAAAGAATGTGTTTGTGTGTGAAAAACAATCTATTTGTCATTTTTACTATGCATCCAAGTAATTGTGTGTGAGTATGTTTGTCCGTTCTCTCACATCTTATGAGAAACAAGCAGTGGTATGCTTTTAAATGTGTAATTTTAAACCTACAAACAATTTTTATCTCTCAGTCTCTCTTACTCCTTATCTGTGCATCTCATTTTCATTAATACAACCTCTCAACCTGTTCATGTTCAGTCAAGCTAAGAGCCTGCAGACTGCACAGCGGTGCATGAAGAAAGGAAGATGATGTTGCGTATCCATGCAGAGAAAGTGCATGTGAACCTGGCTTTATCGAGTTGCTTCTAATGTTGCTGGCCCACAATGTGTAATAAATTTGACACAAGTCTTGTCAATCTATGTGGTGGGTCCAATAGACCTGATAGACACTGATACAGATACAGATGGAATCCACATCAGGTGAATGACGCCGTGAGGTGTGCACAATATACCTGCTACAGATGGAATCCACATAAATTGGATCCTACTATGCAGTATGCCCAAAATACCTGACAATAGTACAGATCGAATCCAATTCAATTGGGCTGATTTATGTGATGCACCCAAAATGCTTGAAAAACTATAATACAGTCACGGATAGAATCTTCATAAATTGTACCACTTTATGTGATGCCTATTATGCCTGGCAAACTATGATATGAAAAAAAAAAACCCTGATGAAACAAAATGGTGCCCTACCTAGCTGGCAATGTGCCCCCAGACTTCCCATCTGCCTCCATCACTCCTTGGTCATCCAGTTCTGTGAGAACGACAAGCACAAGAAATAAATATTGAGCCTTTAGCAAAGATACTATAACAAGACGGGTTTGTTACTTTTAAAATTTGCAAAAATAGTCCTTAAATGTTGCATTAGTGGTTATATTTTAAATGGACTTGTAAACATTTTTAAGATCACTATATTTTTCAATTGCTCTTCTATATCTTTAAATGTTATCTTTAAATATTCTCTTCCAGTGCAATCTAAAAATAATAGTTTTATCAATATATAAAAGCTTGGTTTTTCTAAGGTTTATACATAATTTGAGAATAAAACACAGAAGAAATTATGTGCACAAAATGAGATAAATATCTAAAAATGGCCAAAAGGACACCAAGCAAGAAGAAAATCCACCATATATACAAAATACAGGAGGGCTAACATTTTAGCAAGTGAGTCAGTGCAATATATGTTGATTAATGAGCTTGTCCTAATAAAAAGGAACCATGATCTTCTTTTAAAACGAAGTATTAAAAGCATAATCTTTCCTATAATTTTTTTTTTATCAAGGGTATAGAAAATCGACTAGGGAAAAAATTATCCACAGAGAGATAGATTTCATACCGAAGACCAAAAATGAGATCTCTAAGGAGATGAAACTTGATCCATTATACATATAGGAGGTGAAATAAGGTTACGAACATTAGTCAGAAAACTGTTTCCAAAGAGATGAAATATATTATACATAGACGTCCGAAAATGAAATCTTTAAAGAGATGAAATATAATGCAAACAGATGTCAGAAAATGAATCTCCAAAGAGATGAAATATAATACAAACAGACGTCTGGAAATGAAATCTTCAAAGACAGGAAATACAAATACAAGCTAAAATGAGAAAAGAAAATCAAAACAGATACAAGCATAAGTCAGAGAGTAAAATCTCCAAAGAGATGAAATATGAAACAAACAGACCTCAGTTTATCAAATCTCCAAGACATAAAATTATGACACAAACAAAAGCAGATGAAATTTATCACGTGCAGAAGTAAGAAAATGAGAAGTTCATAAAGATTAAAATTAAAATTTTCTCTCGGAAAGAAAAAAACCCAGAAAGGTGCAAAATGGAGGATTTCATTAAAAAAGAAAACACTTTTTATCAAAGCCAAGACTTGGATGAATAGTTAAGTTATGGTTTCTGGTAGATGCAAACATATAAAACTCTTTAAAATTTAGTTTGCGGTGGCAAGGAGGAATGACAGTGTGACTGTCAAACACCAAGAGGAGGAATGACAGTGTGACTGTCAAACACCAAGAGGAGGAATGACAGTGTGACTGTCAAACACCAAGAGGAGGAATGACAGTGTGACTGTCAAACACCAAGAGGAGGAATGACAGTGTGACTGTCAAACACCAAGAGGAGGAATGACAGTGTGACTGTCAAACACCAAGAGGAGGAATGACAGTGTGACTGTCAAACACCAAGAGGAGGAATGACAGTGTGACTGTCAAACACCAAAAGGAGGAATGACAGTGTGACTGTCAAACACCAAGAGGAGGAATGACAGTGTGACTGTCAAACACCAAGAGGAGGAATGACAGTGTGACTGTCAAACACCAAGAGGAGGAATGACAGTGTGACTGTCAAACACCAAGAGGAGGAATGACAGTGTGACTGTCAAACACCAAGAGGAGGAATGACAGTGTGACTGTCAAACACCAAGAGGAGGAATGACAGTGTGACTGTCAAACACCAAGAGGAGGAATGACAGTGTGACTGTCAAACACCAAGAGGAGGAATGACAGTGTGACTGTCAAACACCAAGAGGAGGAATGACAGTGTGACTGTCAAACACCAAGAGGAGGAATGACAGTGTGACTGTCAAACACCAATCTATAAAGCGACCCAAAATGCATCACATGCCACATCTCACTGAGCGTCGCACATGAGTCAAGGGGGATTTCCACCAATAGCTAAATGAACAAATCAGAGCTGAGAGCCATGAAATGTGAGAGGGGCACATGTCAGTTTGGCCTGAACAAAAGTTAAAAGGTAACTCTGCTGTGGAACTGGAGATATTTAAAGAGAAAAATAGGACAGCAGTCAAACATTCTAAAACAATTGCAAAACCTGAAGATCAGCCAAAAGGGAAATATCAAGAAGGCAATGAGGTCCACCTTAAAATGATCAAGTTGGCTTACAAAATGTTCCTGGGATATTTTTAAATTTCTTAATAAACTTCCACAGGAAGCAAAAATTTAGAATATCTTGCTGTTTGTATCTCTAATAAAGTGGTGGACTACAATCCAATTTGCATACTCAAAGCTGGAAAATGGTGACATGCTGGATAAGACACAAAATTGGGTGAGACATGGATTTAAACTTTAAATAGCAGGTGCTCATGCTCCGACTCTTGTCTTTGAATACACCTAAAGCAAAAACTAAAATAATTTAATAAAGAAAAAAAAAAGATTAGAAAAATACACCACACCATGAGAAGATCATGATTGCTCAAAAGTGTAAAAGTGTTGAAGTGCAGGCTTGGAGATAATGCTGGTGTGGATGTGTTGAAAATATAAATTTGCAGGATGGATGTGCATGAGAAAGACAATGAAGTTTGGAAACTACAAAAGTATTGACATGCAGGTTGGGCGTGCATGAGTGGGATGGTGTTGAAGTGAAGATGTGTAGATTTTTGAGATATGAGTTTACCTTGAGGGTAGCAGGGTGTGATGCTGTAGAAGACTTAGTGTCAAAATTGGTTTGGGTATATCGGTGGAAGATAATAAAATCTGGGCATGCTGCCGGTCACGGGAAGCTTGGGAGGAAGAAATTACCACCAGGTGTGCTGAGGTTACTACGGGTAAGCTTGAAGGTGCTGGTCAGTGGAGGTAGGATGGGGTGGGGCGTGCAAGAAGAGAACTCTGGGCGAACTGAATAATTCTGTCCCATACCGGTTCACCATGCAGGCAACAAATCAGCTGTGATCTTGGCTGGTTGAGTCAGGCCAATCACAATAAGTTGAACTTTCTTCAGGGCTATTCCTCTCCTCTCTTACTCACAACCCTACTTTTTAATCCTTCCAATACCGTAATACTAAATGCTCTGCTACAGTTCATGTTATTATCTTTTAGCAGTAGCACTAGATCCCAGCTTAGGACCCTCACAATTTATAATCCACAGTGAAAAGCAGCTAAGGGAGTTTATAGTGTCTGATATGGGCCTTATGTGAAAACCATTTATATTTCTTGCCTCAACAAGCTGTAACATCCCAGTGACAGATTCACTGGCTTTGCCTTAATATTTTCCACCATCAGAGTTCATGCTACACTCTGGATTCTTTGATAGCGGTCTGTGCGTGCAGGGCAACCCAGTTATTTAAATGTATTTCTATTAACAGCCAGATTGGACTTTTCAGACCAGCTTAACCCATTTGTTTACAGGTACTTCTTATTATTGCCAGACACAAACTCCTTTGTACCCTGACCTGTTAGCTTGGGATTTTTACAGACCAAACTAGAAATAACATTTTCCTTTAGGTGAGTTTCCTTAAACTACTGTTTTGATATGGCAGATTCAACCCATTTGTTTACATGCCTACGTAGAAATACCAATTTGGCAATCTGTCAAGCAAAAGCTTGCAAACAGCAATTTTTTTACATGCCCACTTACAACCCATACTTTGGAAATCTGTCAGATCTGACCAGATATAACCCATATGTTTACATGCTTGTTTTTAACTGCTCATTTGCGACTTTCAGAACAGAATTTAGTTTCCATGCCTTCTTAGAACCATTGATTTTATATTCATAAGACCCATACTTGATTAAAACCCTTTTGTCTAGAGGTATATTTAAAATGTCATACTTGAGATAAGCCCTGCCACCCATGCCTTAGCCCCTTCTGTTTAAATATCTGCAACTTAAAACTATCAGTTGGGAGACTCAGCCAGACCAGCCCGTTTCTCGTCCATGAGCCCAACCAGCCATTATCACATCCCGGCAGCTACTGACGATTTACCTGCTTGAGAGACGACTGTGTCACAGGGACGGGGAGTAACTGCTGTGGTGGGGGACAAGTAGTGCTGGTGGATATGGGGATGTAGGTAGTGACAATGATGTTGTTGATTTTGATGATGATGGTGGTGGTGGGTAGACTTCTCGCAGTGTCCAGAAGGCCGCTCCGGGTACATACCTACATAGAACTTACTTAGTTGAGCGATGTTGTCTGCGCTGCCAAACTTATTCTTGATAAGGTGAGCAAACTCTTTGGGCTTTGACACAATTGTGCTGGCAAAGAGAAGAGAAAAGCTGCTGGTATTCATAAATTGTCTCCTTTATAATGTGCTATGGTTGGTTGAGGTTACTAACTTTTTGGTATGCTAAGCTTAACCTTAATGCGAACCCCCTAGATACATCCCTGCTCTATTAAATGCAGATGATTTGTGATCTTAACTTACCACCAATTGCAACTTGTCAACAATGCTATCTCTTTGTAGTTATAGAACACTAACACACGAAGAATCATTCACATTATTATCTGCTCTTAACAAGGACCCCTTTATGCTTTCCTATGATGCTATTTGTTCTACTAACTCCCTTGGCCCGCTCTCAGCATCCCCCCTTTCTCTCTTTCAATATCTAATTCTCTTTCTCTCACTGACCCACTCTGTTCCATTTTTTCCTCTCTTACCCTGTATCTGATTTTTCCTATCTCTCTCGAAATTCCTATCGTTTTCTCTATTTGTCTGTATGTCTTGCTTCTCCCCCCCCCCCCCCAAGACACACACACACATACACACTCTCTCTCTCTCTCTCTCTCTCTCTCTCTCTCTCTCTCTCTCCCTCCCTCCCTCCCTCTCTCTCTCTCTCTCTCTCTCTCTCTCTCTCTCTGTCTCTGTCTATCTCTCTCTCTCTCTCTCTCTCTCTCTCTCTCCCTCACTCTCACTCACACACTCTCTCTCTCTCTCTCTCTCTCTCTCTCTCTCTCTCTCTCTCTCTCTCTCCCCTTTTTATCTCATGCTATTCCCAATTTCCACATCTCTACATATTTCTACCTTCATCTATATTTCCTTTTCTCCCTTTCTCTGTCTCTACCTCTTACTCATCAACTTTACTTACCAAAAATTGAGAGCTAGTTTTGAACAATATGTTTAGACTTTTCATCCATCACTTGACATCGCACTACATCTTTAAGTATGAAAGTACACGATTCAAGACCTATTATTTTATTCCATGCTCTTAACTTACATACAGCTCGACAATTAAATGTAACATAATAAGGTGAGATCTCACAAACGACAAAGACTGCAGTATTGCAGCAAACCCTATGTTGAAAATAGAAACTTTATCGATCCTTCAAATACAATTATATAAATATATAAACAATTTTCACCTCGTTCTAAGCCCTTCGATACAAGAACCAATCTAATGAGGCTGAATGAGTTGCTTGCTTGCTAGCAGGAAGAAATCCTCTTTAATGCCATGACATACCATAAGATGGTTTTCAAAGAATCCTAAGGTTTGTATATTTAAATGGTAAATCTAAACTACTTTTTTCTTCTTTAGTTTTAGTTAAAATCGTTGTTTTTTTTTTTGTTTTTTTTCACTTTCATTTTGCCCCATTTTTATAGAGTTCTTTGTGCATTCCGTAATTATGTCTCAAATTCGAGACATGGTTTTCACTTCGATATTTTTATCATTCACAACTCTGTCTGTCTCTGCCCCCTCCCTCTCCCTGTCTGTCTATCTGTCTCTCTATCTGTTTGTCTGTCTCTCTGCCTGTCTCCCCCCTCCCTCTCTCTCCACCCCCTCTACATACTTGAGCCCTTGACCGACGTCCCGCAACACCTCCTTGGCCTGTTTGTGGCCAGTGTAGCCGTGAGTTTCTACCTCCGTCAGACGCTGCTGGTACCCTTCCAGTTTTCGCTGTAATCCGATGATATTCTGGGCAGACTTCTGGTTCTTCTTCTCAAAGAGGGTCTTGATGCGGGGAGTTGGGGTCTTGTCGGCAGCCATTTGGAGATATTCGTTCACTATTGCTACTCCGAGCAACAGTCAAGGAAATGATTGGCAGGGGGGATGGAAGAGTATAACAAGTCAGGTATATCACCAAAGCTTTAGGACGCATGAGCATGAAGGACATGAAAGTGAAATTTCAAAAAGGTTAACGACATAAGAGAACAGAAGATCGGGATTTTAAACCTAGTACAGATAGTAAAATAAACAAATTAACTTAACTGGTCTCTTCATCTCGAAGAGGGATCAAATGAGAAGCAAATGGTGTCAAGATAGTGAAGGAGGAAAAGACGGTAGTGAGAAAGTACATTATAGGAGGTGTTGTTGGAGGCATAGGAAGATTTGGGGATGAGAAGGATGCATAAGAGGGAGCAGAGGTAGTAAAGGGAGAAGTAAGAAGAGGTGGATGAGGATGGAGTGACAGATGAGGTTGTGAAGGTTGAACAAGGTGGAGCAGCATTAATAGTGGGGGGGGGGGGGGGGAGAGAGAGGAAGAGGAATGCGGAGATGGTAGCTGGCGCGGGGGGGCGGGGAGAGAGAGAGGAAGAGGAATGCGGAGATGGTAGCTGGCCGCATGAGTAGGAGAAAGGAGGATGTAGTAAAAAAAAAAATCACGAGGTAAAGGGGTTAAGGGATCAGGTGGTGGTAAACTGTGTGTTAGAGGGTGAGCAAATACTTAGAGTAGATGGAAGAGGTGCGAGTAGATGAGAGGCCCGAGATATTACTTTATCGATAGGCTTGGGATTAAGTTTCCAGAATATTCGTGAAAAGGAAATGCTTCTTGAAGGGGAAGACCATCCTCCTAGGAATAAAACGCTACAAACACGTCTACACGCGATTTCGATCAGAACTCGCACAATTAAAAATGGAGAGCCCGCTATCTTGCTACGGGAAAAAATATTTTCCCTAAGTTTTGAAAGTCATTTTAAAAAATGATTGCATAGTAATTGGGTTATTTGAACGTTAAAGATGAAAAACTTGTGGATTTATAAAATCATTATGGTCACTTTACAGGAACGTTTCAGAGATTTTGATAAAAAGGAGGAGGAGAGAAAAAAAGGAGAGGGTGTGATTGCAAAAAAACGAGGGAAACAAAAAGAGAGTGAAAGAAGGACAAAGAAAATGGGAGTTAGAGAAATAGATAGAGAGGAATGGAGAGAGAGAGAGAGAGAGAGAGAGAGAGAGAGAGAGAGAGAGAGAGAGAGAGAGAGAGAGAGAGAGAGAGAGAGAGAGAGAGAGAGAGAGAGAGAGAGAGAGAGAGAGAGAGAGAGAGAGAGAGAGAGAGAGAGATACATTGAAGGCGCGAGCTATACATAGGTGGAAATATAGATGGAGAGAGAGATGGAGATCAGAGAGAGAGAGACAGACAGACAGACAGATAGTCAGACATAAGACAGGCAGACAGTTAGACAGAGGCAGAGACAGACAGAGAGACTTACATTCTTTATTGTTCTGCTCTTTTCGAATGGCTTCTCGCGTCTTCTGTATCTTGGCCTGCAGGGCCGCTATGACCTGTTTGGTTCTGACACTTCCCTCGCCACTGTCCACTTCGTCTGTGCCAGTATCGCTGCCGTTGTCCAGCTACAACAACCGCCACAACAACAACAACCACAACATCAACCACAACAACAGATAAACAAGAGGGATTATTTTAGTATGGAATAGGTATGTGAAAATAACATTAAATATCTCAAGAATGGTTTCAACATAAGACTATTATCTCGACCAATGCTTTTTACTTTCAAAGAATCGACGATATTTGTAATGATACACGTTGTACATGATATGACATAAACACTCGTTTACTTGTATAAAAAAAATGCCATCCTATAAATTGTTTTTGAAAATAAGTATTTCTAAATCAAAACATAAAATGCACACAAACAATTATTATTACTTAACCAGCAGTCATTTATTATATTGAAGAGATCTTTCGGCTCTTCCACCGCAGACTGCATACTTAAGACTTTCAACTTTTTCCCATCGGCAGGCTTATACAACAACAAACTTAACTCGTAATTCAGAGCACTATAATAAAGCGGCATGTCCACATTACAGTGATTTGGTAAAAGCCAAATACTTATTTCACAGACAGGTTCACAGAGGAACTCGTTGGCGAACTTCTTTCTCAAGGGGTATGTGCATCAAATTCTGTTCTTCACACTCCAAAATCAAGAGCAAAACATTTTTGTCTTTCTCCTCATGCAAGCAATACTTTCTCGCATGGAAAAACTCCACAAGTCCTTCATTCTCTTTTCACGTGGCTAAACCATAATGCATGATTTACAGACTAGCCACTACAATCCCCGCTTCCAAAAGTTTTCCCGAGCAATTTAGCGGACGAAGCAGAAGTCGAAAGGTCAACTCGCCTGGTCCTACGCCGCCATCTCTCAATCATTATGTCCAGATAGGACGCCTATATCGGTTGAACTTTAACCCTGTCCTAAGTGAAATCTTCTGAGGTTGAGAACAAACCCGATATATATATATATATATATATATATATATATTGTGTATGTTCGATTTTAATAAAGCAAAGCTAGATAGCCGGTACTTACTAAGATATCCTATATCTCCTGAGGTTGAGAAAAAAGCCACCCCTCCTTCCCGATATAATTATGTTATGTGAGTCTGATCTTCATAGCGCAAAGCACTGTTCCCGCTACCGACACTCACCAGGAGATCCTCAGAACTGAGGGTAGAGGGTTGACCATCTTCCTGCAGCAAGGACCCCGCGACTCCCGCGGCTAGACCAGCACCACCACCAGCTCCACCAATACCGCCTCCACCAGCGGTGCTGCTCGCCATCCCAGCAGGCCCTCCAGCCGTCTGGCCCGCTAGCCCAGCAGCCGACAGGCCCGGCCCGGCGCTGTTGGAGATGTTCGTCTCGCCGGTCAGCGGGAGCGACCTCTTCCCCATGAGGGGACTGGCGCGTGGAGCCTGCGCTGGCTTGCCGGAGCTGCCGCTGCTACCGCCGCTGCTGATGATGCCGCCGGAACTGTTGGTGGCTGTGGTCCCTGCGGCGCTGCCGGAAGCCTGACCGCTGGCGCCAGACTTGGTCTGGTCAGACTTCTTCCTGGGAGGGGGGAGGAAAGGCAAAAAGGAGACTCGGTTATTTCTCAGATCAAGATGACAATGTTGAAACCAGGTTTATACACAAAAAAAGGACACTCAAGATCGTGGAAATGAATGACTGTTTTTAATAAGCCAAATAGCGCCTGTATGGAGTAAATCACCGACCAATAAACCAACGTATCATTGGTTATCATTGAAGTTATCAAAAAGGCCATCAGATGCATTGCATGTCCGCCTTATGCGGTAATGATTGTATGGAATTGACATATTATGCTGCCAACTGTTTGACAGTGATACACAGAACAGCATTTGAAACCCGTATATTATGTTCGGTGATATACAAGCTAGGGGATGCTGCAAGACAAACATTTCGTGATGTTACACCATATTACAAGATACCAGATACTGAGAGGTTAAAGTTTGTGATGTTATACCATTGTACAAGCCATTGGATGCCGAGAGGTTAAAGTTTGTGATGTTATACCATTGTACAAGCCATTGGATGCCACTAGGTTAAAGTTTGTGATGTTATACGATTGTACAGGCCATTGGATGCCGCGAGGTTAAATTTTGTGATGTTATACCATTGTACAAGCCAGTGGATACCGAGAGGTTAAAGTTCGTGATGTTATACCATTGTACAAGCCATTGGATACCGAGAGGTTAAAGTTCGTGATGTTATACCATTGTACAAGCCATTGGATACCGAGAGGTTAAAGTTCGTGATGTTATACCATTGTACAAGCCATTGGATACCGAGAGATTAAAGTTCATGATGTTATACCATTGTACAAGCCATTGGATACCGAGAGATTAAAGTTCATGATGTTATACCATTGTACAAGCCATTGGATGCCGAGAGGTTAAAGTTCGTGATGTTATACCATTGTACAAGCCATTGGATACCGAGAGATTAAAGTTCATGATGTTATACCATTGTACAAGCCATTGGATACCGAGAGGTTAAAGTTCGTGATGTTATACCATTGTACAAGCCATTGGATACCGAGAGGTTAAAGTTCGTGATGTTATACCATTGTACAAGCCATTGGATACCGAGAGGTTAAAGTTCGTGATGTTATAGTGACATTACCCTGTTACAAGTCAGCGAATGCCGAGAGGTTAAAGTGGGGTGAGAAAAAGGCATCAAAGCGAGCAAGTGAAAAAAAAAAGATATCAATAAAAGATCTACAGATATAGATAATAAGAAATATATAACGACATAGCTAGACAGATCTACGGATCGATAGATAGATCGAGAGGCGGACTGACAGATAGACCGAGAGAGTTAGAAAGACATAGAGATAAATGAAGGGAGTTAAGAAGTTAGATATATTCGAGCAAGGAGAAGAGAGGTAGCCGGAGAGAAAAATCCGTAGAGGGAACGTATTGGTGGGCGGTGTCAGAGAGACAGAGAGAGAGAGAGAGAGAGAGAGAGAGAGAGAGAGAGAGAGAGAGAGAGAGAGAGAGAGAGAGAGTGAGAGAGAGAGAGAGTGAGAGAGAGAGAGAGAGAGAGAGAGAGAGAGAGAGAAAGGGAGAGAAGAGAGAGAGAGTGAGAGAGAGAGAGTGAGAGAGAGAGAGAGAGAGAGAGAGAGAGAGAGAAAGAGAGAGAGAGAGAGAGTGAGAGAGAGAGAAAGAGAGAGAGAGAGAGAGAGAGAGAGAGAGAGAGAGAGAGAGAGAGAGAGAGAGAGAGAGAGAGAGAGAGAGAGAGAGAGAGAGAGAGACAAGGAATTCGCTCGCATAGCGTCGGTTAAAAATCTAAGAGGAGGGTCTATGATAATTATAACATATTGAGCGCATTCGGTTATCTCTCAACTTGATAAGCCGAAACGTTAGAAGCCCTTTGAAAGACGTCTTCTTTGAAATTTAATGAGAATTCTCTTTCTTTAAACAATTAACGAAAAGAGGAAATTAGCGACTGGGCAGTCTGCCACACTCGCCGCTTCAGGGTTCATTACTTGATCACAAATGAAAACACAGAGAGACCAACCGAGGCCAAAGACAGTAAATAAAACCGATGAGGCTTTAGAAACAATGGATCGAGCCAAGAGCACAGCTGATCAGCGAGATACATGTTTTTCGTTTGTTTGGCTGGCACGGTGTCAGCCTTTACCGACTGGTTTTTTGGGTTGTTTTTTTTTTTTTATTTGGGGAAACAACGCTTGCTGGCCAAAATCGCTATGTATGTTGCTGGTGATAATAAATCAAAAGGTTGTTGGTAGCGATTCAGTGCCAAACACAATTCAGAAATCATAGATGAATGGTTTAATAAGACAGCCGTAAGTTATTAGTGTGATTGAGTGAGGGGAAAAGTACCAAGAAGCCAAGCGAATGACTGTGATTTTGCTACTATCCCCTAACATCTTGGACGATTTCACCAAGTGTCACTGTGGTTTCGGTAATGTTTATCGCCCAACATCTTGGAAGGTTTGAACAAGTGTCACGGTGATTTTGGTAATGTTTATTGCCCAACATTTTGGAAGATTTGACGAAGTGTCAAGATGATTTCGGTAAAGTGTATCGCTAGACATTTTGGAGCATCTAACCAAGTGTCACGCTGATTTTGTTACTACGGGCCAACATCTTAGAAGATTTGACTAAGTGTCACGGTGATTTCGGTAAAGAGTATCGCCAAACATTTTGTAAGATCTGACTAAGTGTTACGCTGAATTTGGTAATGTCTATTGCCGAACATCCTGGAAGATTTGACCATGTGTCACGGTGACTTCATTACTCATTTATCACTCAAAATCTCGTGAAGTTTGATTGGGCGACCTGCTCGTTGAAGATATATCCAGAAAAAAAAAATGTTGCTTCAGTTGATCGGTGTTGAGCCTAACATAGCTCAATACTTAACAATTTAAAACGCTTTTCAAAAAAAAAATAATAAATAAATAAATAACAGAAACAAAAAAAAAAAAAACCGGACACGTGTCTTAAGCAGGGTCTCAAAGGTAAGGAGTGCAGCCACTAAATTCAGCTTCCATCAGTTTTGATAATAATATTCAAACCTTCACTCGAATCATGGAGTAAAGGACAATTTTATATCGGCCCTCATTCAACCCCAAGTTTATAACGATCCGTTACACTGCTAAACAATTAGCTCAGACTACAAGCAAGGACAAAATTCGGAACTGATGTTGGCCCACCTTTGCATATATCAAAGATTCACCCCCCCCCCACACACACACAACTCTCTCTCTCTCTCTCTCTCTCTCTCTCTCTCTCTCTCTCTCTCTCTCTCTCTCTCTCTCTCTCTCTCTTTCTCTTAGTTCTTTAAATACACATTTACATGTCAGACTGTTGTTCTAGTCTCAGAAAACGGCTGCTTTACAACCATGTTGGGTTGGTGCCAGAAGCATGAGGTAGTGTACTAGGGAGAGGAAGGGGGAAATTGGAGAGGGAGAGAGAGAGAGAGAGAGAGAGAGAGAGAGAGAGAGAGAGAGAGAGAGACAGACAGACAGACAGACAGACAGACAGACAGAGAGACAGAGACAGAGACAGAGACAGACAGACAGAGACAGACAGACAGTAGACAAGACAGAGCCAGAGGAGGAGAGAGAGACAGAGAGACAGAGAGAGAGAGAGAGAGAGAGAGAGAGAGAGAGAGAGAGACAGACAGACAGACAGATAGACAAGACAGAGCCAGAGGGAGAGAGAGACAGACAGACAGACAAGACAGAGCCAGAGGGACAGAGAGCGGCAGAGATAGAAAGAGATAAAGACAGTTGGAGAAAAAGAGAGAACGAGAGAGAAGCATAGACAGACGGACAGAGAAGGGAAATTAAGACGAGCCAGACAGGTTTGTAAAGAGCCGAAGATATAGCTGAGGGTGAAATAGCTATGAAAGAGTTGGGCTTTGGCTTTGGCTAGGCAAAAGGTTCAGAAAGGTAAGATAAGTAGACAAACGAAGTGAGGAAGAGAAGGTTAAAAAAAGATCTACGAGAAATAGCGCTATATTATAAGACTACAATTTAAAAAAAAAAAAGCAAACACAGAGCAAGCCAATAAACCCGAGTCCCTCCAACTCCCAGCAACGGTCAGGGTTATTTACCTGGTGAGGACTTGATGAAGTAAGGGGAGGGAATGCGAATTCCTCATCATGGCTAACATCCGAATGGGTGACGTGCCTCTTGGCCGCCTTACCGGAACTTCCTGGTCACTTCCGGGCATCTTGTATATGATAACCGGGCCGGGACTCAGCGTATATATTGGACCCACAGATACATGGTATCACCTAGCTCCACCTGAAGGCGCACAATCCAAATAGTCGTTAGCTAGGCAGCCATTACGGGAATATGAGGCCCGTACATATCGAGCTGTAATTTCTTAAGTTTTGACCAGCACCGATAGCTCCCCGAGATTCCAGATATGCCAAGAGCTATCCCTGCTCGATACTGACAGAAGCATATCTGGTGTCTCAGTCACTGTCATGGCTATAATATAAGACTCAGTACGACTCTCACACTTCTGTTCAAAGGTTCCACTTATAGAACGAGAATGATCTAGTAAACACATTGATAACAAGCCTAGATGATGTACAAATACCACACACACCAGCGAGCGCTACATTTGACCAAGGAACAAACCATTTGTGATTGGTTCCAATTAAACTGCTATCTTACAAATGACATTGTATTGACATTAATTAATCACAACAATTTATTAACCTATATCAACTATCCCATCTTGGCAAACCGTTTATATTAGAATGGTAAACGTGAACTCAAGTGCATGTCGAATACTGTCGATGTCACCGTCCGTCGCGCCAATGAAATGTTTGTATAAATTATCTCTGTCTAAAAACAATTTCATAACCATTTGAAGATTTTGACGGCTCTTGCAGTCCCTCTTTCAAGCACTACTATTTAAATAATTAACAAAATGGCTTGTGTTGTCTGGTTTTTGACCTGGTAACGATATTGACTCCAACTTTGCAAAAATCTTTGGACCACTTGTCAACAAAAACCACTTCTGAGTTTAAAGAGCTAAGAACGTTGCAAATTTCAGTATCATCCGAAGGCTTAGTAAATGATTTCGGTTTGATCTCAGTTCTAGAAACTTTGCTGACACTATCACATCGGGGTTTTCCATCTGAACAATCTAGTCTTCTTGTGTTTACGGGTTATGTTTATGGCTTATCCTTTAAAGTATGCTATTAAACTTTAAACTCTTTATCACACAGCACTGAACAAATGTGCCTACATCTCATCTATTCTAAAAGTCTCACATACCGAATCACAAACAGTTGTAGAAGTTAAACTGTTACCGAGAGCACAATTGGTTAGGATGAAGCTAGTCGCAGTACTAGTGATGAAAAAGTAACGCGACGGCTCCATTTCACAATGTCCACTGTCTAGACACGCGTGATATTTTCGTCGGAAGCCGCTGACAAGAAAAGCTGTCTTGTAGACCAACATTCCAAACGGTAATATTTGTACTAGTTTAATAGAGTATCGTTGCCACAAGACTTCCGGCACAATGGTACTGAGACAGACTTAGTCGTGGGCCACCTGGAATTTTCAGGTCACCTGAACAGATCTTTATTCCAGCTTCTACAGCCAGAGGTAGATAGAGCGCTAGAGCGGCGTCATTCTCACGGCGTAATTGTCAGACAATGAAACCAAACTTCGGCCGATACATAACATTAAATATTATCCTTTATGATAATCCGAGATAAGGAAAGCTAAGGAGGTCACAAGATTAACCCGGACTTCCAATTCCACACAAACGACTAACTCTCGAGAAGTGATAAACAAGTGCACAACTCTTAAGTGTAAACGTTTCTCAAAGAGCCACTTGAGGTAATCGAAAGATTGAAAACTGGTTTTCTTTTTCTGTCACTGATAGGATCCTTGGCCTATTTCGCAACAGCGGGCGGGAAAACCTTTCTATGTGTCACAACGCGCAGAATCTATCCTTACAGAGTTGCAGTTAAGGGGAACTTGACTTTTAGCAACTCGACAACAGAAATCTACCACAATAATTATAATATTAATAATAATAATAATAATAATAATAATAATAATAATAAGAAGAAGAAGAAGAAGAAGAAGAAGAAGAAGAAGAAGAAGAAGAAGAAGAAGAAGAAGAAGAAGAAGAAGAAGAAGAAGAAGAAGAAGAAGAAGAAGAAGAAGAAGAAGAAGAAGAAGACATTATCAACTAAGATTTCCGGCCGCCAGTAGATGATCACGTGTTGCGCGTGTCAACACTTAAAGAAATGATGAGAGAGCTACTAAGAGGCTGGGATGAAGTGTGGGTAGCCGGGAAACCTAGCACGCTGGACCAGGCGTTGTGGTCACTCTTCAACTCATTCGACTTCAGAGTTCAGACATTACCCGTTTATATAGCACTAGAAGATTGGAGATCAAACTAACTAAGCTAAGTCAATAATTAATATTAGAGTCAATCTCAATCAGTCTTTGAGGAATCCAACAACCATGAGGATTTCATGGAGGATGCAGCTTCTATCTCTGTTTCTGTCTGTCTGTCTGCCTGCCTGTCTGTCTGTCTGTCTGTCTGCCTGCCTGCCTGCCTGCCTGCCTGCCTGCCTGCCTGTCTGTCTGTCTGTCTGTCTGTCTCTCTCTCTCTCTCTCTCTCTCTCTCTCTCTCTCTCTCTCTCTCTCTCTCTCTCTCTCTCTCTCTCTCTCTCTCTCTCTCTCTCTTTTTCTCATGAATCCTCGATCTTTAACGTTGATCGAATATCTCGTGATTTAAAAAAAAAGTAAAAGGAAGAAAGGAAATAGAAAGAACGAGCCTACAACGCGACAAGAACTACTACTTGTTCTAGACTAAAAATTGCCTTCAGCTGGTTATGATAATACTTTGTTTGATTACACCTCCGCTTTACGAATGTGCTTAACCTTGATTCTAAAGTTTCGGTTGATTAAACAGCATCGAAGCAGTCTTTGATTTAAGTGAGTGAGTCACTCGGATGAATGAAGCGTTTCAAAGGTTTGCAGTATGACTAGGAGGACAGGTCAAGAGCACATTACATATACCATTGAGTTGTATCGATGAAAGATTTACTGAAAGATTAGTCACAGGGTTGTACCTCTCGTTCGCTCTCTCTATCTCCTCTTCCCTCTTATTCTTAGATCTTCTCCTCATCCTCTGCTCTTCTTCTATCTCTCTCCTCATCTAGCTTTCCTTCTTTATTCTCCTCAAACTTCCTTTCCCTGGTTCTGCAGTTCCTCTTTTTCTCCCTATTCCTAGACTTTTTACCTTTCTTCTTCACATCTTTATTTGCTCCTCCCCTCTTTTTATCATCGACTTCTCGATCATGTTTTGTAAAAAATAGAGACCGAGCCGTAAGTGGCAAGATAGCTGGCTGGTTTAAGACGGTTATGTGAGAGAGAGAGAGAGAGAGAGAGAGAGAGAGAGAGAGAGAGAGAGAGAGAGAGAGAGAGAGAGTGTGTGTGTGTGTGTGAGTGCGTGTTTAAAACTGGACGACTATAGATTGCTTGTCCTGTTAACACAAATCTCAAGTCACTGCCGCTTCAGCCAGACTGGAATATTCCATTGTGTCTCTATTACCCCCTCACCCTACCCCCCCAAACCACCTCTCCCAATAAATTATAAAAAGCAAGAACACAAAATTTAATAAAGTGTGCGCCGTTTGCAAATTAGAACCTTAAAAATTAAAATGTGTTGGTAGTATTACAAGCGCGCCCTTCTGGGTTCCTGTTTGAAGCAGAGAGTCCATTAAAAAATCGATGTTTCCTGTGTCTGTCTTGTTATTTTCTGAAAAGACTGAGACCTTAACAGAAACAAACCACACAAAGCGCTGATGCTACAAAATGACTGTTCTCTTATTTTGTGTCAAAATGCGATGCGCTACAAATAACATAGATCTAGGTAGATGGAGTTGGTGCGAGTTCTATTTTTTTGCCGGAAATATTCTGCTTTTTGTTTCTTTCAATTTTTGTTTTGTTTTTTTGTTTTTTTAGGTTTGTTTATAGTTTGGTTTTGGTTCATTTACAAGTTAAAAGACTCAGACTGCGTTGTGGCAAAGGAGATCTATAGAGAGGCCAATCAGGCTAAAAACGTGCATTCATCAACTAACATGCACACAGCCATCAACCAACATTACTAACACGGCAATACAGTGACCCAGCCACTTCATAAGGGAAACCTAATAACATACTGACCTCAAACTGACCAACCAACATAACTTTATAAAGAAAAAAAAACTTAAATTAAGCGACTTCATATCTTTAAAACCTTGCCTAGATTACAGGAGACGCTTTTTACGATTACTGATATGATGTCCACAGATCCATCACCAAGAGGATTATATCTTTAAAAGTTTGACTAGGTCACAGAAGGCACTATTATCCACAGATCCATCACCAAGAGGATTATATCTTTAAAAGTTTGACTAGGTCACAGAAGGCACTGATTGCTTTTACTATTATCCACAGATCCATCACCAAGAGGATTATATCTTTAAAAGCTTGCCGAGGTCACAGAAGGCACTGATTGCTTTTACTGATATCCACAGATCCATCACCAAGAGTATTATATCTTTAAAAGTTTGACTAGGTCACAGAAGGCACTGATTGCTTTTACTGATATCCACAGATAGATTACCAAGAGTATTATATCTTTAAAAGCTTGCCCAGGTCACAGAAGGCACTGATTGCTTTTACTGATATCCACAGATCCCTCACCAAGAGTATTATATCTTTAAAAGTTTGACTAGAAGATACTGATATTAGTGATTACGATTATTGATGTCCAAACATCTATCACCAAGACTATATCTGTTATAAAAGCTTGCCTAAATCACGGGAAACACTGGTTACGATTACTGATATGATATCCACAGATCTACCACAAGAGTATTGTATCTTTACAAACTTGCTCTATCACAGAAGGCACTGATTGCTTTTATTGATATCCACATATCCATCACCGAGAGTATTATATCTTTAAAATCTTGCCTAGGGCACAGAAGGCACTGATTGCTTTTATTGATATCCACATATCCATCACCGAGAGTATTATATCTTTAAAATCTTGCCTAGGGCACAGAAGGCACTGATTAAGATTACTGATATCCACATATCCATTTCCAGCAGCATTACATCCTTACAAGTTTCGCCTTCATACATAGCAATGTCGGTCCTCTACTTGAACATTGTCTTCACACTAGACTGCTTTAGTAACGTGATCATCGTAGTGCAGTGTCGGTTAAATCAAGCAGTAGTTGTCACCGTGCGGCTCACATCAGCACCCACCCTGCAGGCCCGTTTACACTCCAAATCAGCTGTGGCTAGCGGATTAGGTTGGGTACTATCGCTAGATCTAACTACATGTATAGTAGAATGTGTTTAAGCATACTGTGTGTGGGCGCGTAACCTCAAGTGCCTGGATCGTCTACACTAGACAGACATTTAGCGACTAGAGCCATTGTGATGTAATATCTTTAACTTAAACTTTACGTTGAGGTAAAAAACAACACACATACACACACTTTACACCCTGCTCAAGAGAAAAAGCACAGCGAGCAGTATGAACGTGCGTGTGTGATTTTGTATGACTCTAAAGTTTGTTCTTTCTCTTAATTAACCCTGTGCCCTTCTTTCCCACCCATCTTGTTTCGTCTCCCACCGTCGAGAAAGGATTCAAAACTGCAACCAGCCCCACCACCATTGGGACCCCCGAGATTTTTTTTATTGACCCTATGAGTCGAATGGCTACCACTCAATGCATTTACTGTCGGATCCCGGGACTGGTGGTAGGTTTGTTTCTCGGGATGGTGTAAGATGGAGTGATCATGTCATCACACACCGCCAAGTCCGGTCGCTCTATCAGTTCCCCCTGTCCATTCAGCCACTCCGGAAAAGGATTGCTACCGAAAATAGCAAGGAAGTCCAAAAAACACGGGTTATCTTCATCTCGATTGGTTAGTGGTAAACTAAAGGAACCAACAAGTCGCGGGACACTGGCTCATGAGGTTAGCAAAATACGATAAGGACACGATCCTTATTTCCTCGGGATACATCAGAGCCATTTGCTCAGGGCGTAGATCGTGACGTCAGCGGTCAAGTACACTTTTACCACCACTTTTTAGTTAAAGAAGACTAGCTATGATCTTCTCTATACAAAAACAACCCTCCCCCTCAAAATAAAAAAAATCCACCAAAGGGTCGGATGCTCGTGGCGCGGCACGGCTAGTGGTTGTTCGAGCATCATCAGCTCCGCAGTACATCGCAGCCTTCTTGTCAGCCGGCTGTGCTCAAGTCAGCTGGAAACCCTGAAGAGTCCTCAACCCGACCGTGCAAGATTGGCAGCACATCAAGCGGATCTATTTGGAGAAGATTTCTCCACACGCCAAGTTAGTTCTGTGTCCGAGCCCTAGTCGGCATTCGAGGCTCTCCAACTCCACGCAATGCTGGGGATTTTTTTTTTTGTGGAGGAAGCCAAACAACTTGACAAACAAGGAGATGCTTTCTTAGAAAGCTATTTTAAATCAGTTTGTCTGATTTTGTAGTTACGATTATTTTACGTTTACGCCCTTTACGTTGTCCTGGTCTTCTAGATCAAGTCCAGGTCTCATATAACTGAGCAATGCCCTGGTTAAAAATTTCGAGACTTAATAATAACAAGGTTTTTCTAAGAACCGATCCTGCATCTTGCTTTGAAACTCCTACGACTTCACCGGACTAGGCCAGTAACCACACATACTGCATCATGCTATAGATCACACGATGTATCTAGATTGTGTTCACATAACTATAAGATGAAACGAATTTTTCATTTGTTGAATTGCCTCCCTCATTCACGAAAAAATCGTAAGACATTTATAAAAGATAATTACGAATCACATGCGACACTATTTCAACTAACATAAGTTATGAAAACTGCCGTCACTGTAAAAAAAAAAAAAGCTAAATTTTTAGCGATCTTTGAAAATGGATTGCAAAATTCAAGAGATGACTTGCACTATACACAAAAGCAGCAAATGCAATGAGCATAACAACCTGGCCCTGGGAGCAATGACCAGAAAACTGGCAGGACCAGAGAGGCTAGAACAAATAACGCCCAGTCGTGTCTGCCAGGGTCCGAACTTAATTAACGCAGTGTTTGAACTGGTCACTCAGTCCTGAGGAGAGTATCCAGCTCGAGCACAAGTACCCACACCAGCCAGCCGGTCTGACAATCGTCTTAGTAGTGGACTTTCCAGTTTCCGAACTCTTTTGGCGAGAAGGGAGGCTGCCGCCTTGTTCCGACAGGGAAAGCTGGCCAATCATAACACAGAGGGAAACTTTCTCAAGCTTCGCGCTGAAGAGCTCCGGTTCCCATGGTAACTGACGGCAGCCAATCAGCGGTTATCCGGTGATCTTGCTAATTAATTCCCGCTAATCTTCGTGAAGATAAGAAGAAGAGTATGTCGTGCCTCGGCCTCGTTACTGTGATCATTCCGGATGATAGAGGACGGACGTTCATTACTGACATTAGTCATTGCTAATAATTCCGGATGATAGAGGAAGGACTTTCATTACTGACATTAGTCATTGCTAACTCACGGCGGATGATAGAGGACGGACGTTCATTACTGACATTAGTCATTGCTAACTCACGGCGGATGATCAACTAATGGCGGAAGGCGAAATCAACTGAGAACCTCTTGAAAAACAACATTTTTAGGAGCCAAAGTATGCATTATAAATTATTTGATTGGTATGTATAAGAGAGAAAGAAAAGGATTTTCTAAATTGCAAAAGCCGGTTTACCAGAGCCATGGTGAATTTCCGCACAAAATAGTATTCAAAAATTTCGCTTAAAGCTTTTTACATTGTAGATTAAACTCTCTAAAAATCCCTATGTGTGAACATGGTAATACAAAAGTTAGTTATATTAAAATCTTTTATAGAGGAATCAGATACGCCATAGAACGTTATTTCGAAACAGCGAGAGTATCTTATAGCTAATTCCGGATGATAGAGGACGGACGTTCATTACTGACATTAGTCATTGTAAACGCACGGCGAATGATCAACTAATGGCGGAAGGCGATATCAACTGAGAGCCTCTTGAAAAAACAACTTTTTGGGGGCAAAAGTATGCATGATAAATTGTTTGATTGGTATGTATTAGAGGAAAAGAAATTATTTTTTAAATTACAAAAGCCGGTTTCGAGAGCCATGGTGGATTTTCGCACAAAATAGTATTCTAGAATTTCGCTTAAAGCTTTTTACATTGTAGATTAAACTCTATAAAAATCCCTATATTTGTGACCATGGTAATACAAAAGTTAGTTATATTACAATCTTTTATAGAGGAATCAGATACGCCATAGAACCTTAATTCGAAACAGCGAGAGCATCTTATAGCTAATTCCGGATGATAGAGGACGGACGTTCATTACTGACATCAGTGACGGTGGATGATCAGCTAATGGCGGAAGACCACATCAACTGAGAGTCTCTTGAAAAACAACCTAATAATGGAATTCTACTTCCCGTCCCTTCGCCTGGAAATAACCACGGATTGTTTGAAATGAGACTAAAAGGATTTTGCTGTACAATACCAGAGAAGAGTTAAACACTGAGAGCGAGACATGGCGATGACTTCGATCATGATTGTCTAGCGTTATCATTGAAAATTTACTGGTGTCATTATTTTAGTACGACCTGTTACAGTATGATAGTCAATAATTTGTAAATAAATTTATTACACTACTGCGGTGTTGTTGTTGTTGTTGTTGTTGTTGTTGTTGTTGTTATTATTATTATTATTATTATTATTATTATTATTATTATTATTATTATTATTATTATTATTATTATTATCATTATTATTATTATCATTATTATTATTGTTGTTGTTGTTGTTGTTATATATGTTGCTGTTGCTTTTGTTATTGTTATTGTTGTAATAGTTTTACTTTAAATTTTCATTTTTGCTGTAATAAATAACTCGTGTTTTTCTTTGGTAGTGTTTTGCACAACTCTATAAAGCCCCCAAAAAGGATGCATTATAAATTGTTGTTTGATGGGTACGTAAAGGATGAAAAGAAAAGGATTTTGTAAATTAAAAATTACGAGAACCATTTTTAGTACACTAGAATTTCGCTTCAAGCTTCTTACATTGTCAATCAAAGTCCCTAAAATTCACTATGTGCGAACACGATACTACAAGTAGTGTTGAAACCTTTTATAGAGGGATCAAGTAATAAGCCTTTTTTAAAACACACAGTATGCCATAGTACATACAGCGGGAGCATTTAATAACTAATGTATGAGGTCTGGGTTGAATAACACCTGTATTTGGTGGCTACAGGCAGCAGAGAGTGAGCATCTTACAAACAGAGCATACGATACCTCCAATACTCCATTGAATCGTCAAGCTAGCCGTACCACGGCCTGGACAGATGTACCCATCTACATATATAATGACCATTGCATTGACCAGAATATTGTCGCCGTGCGTGCTGACCGCCCATCGGCAGGCTTAATTAAGATCACTGATGGGGGTAACTGAAGTGAAGGGTAGGGTGAAACTGCATCTCAAAATGAGAGAGAGAGAGAGAGAGAGAGAGAGAGAGAGAGAGAGAGAGAGAGAGAGAGAGAGAGAGAGAGAGAGAGAGAGAGAGAGAGAGAGAGAGAGAGAGAGAGAGAGAGAGAGAGAGAGAGAGAGAGAGAGAGAGAGAGAGAGAGAGAGAGAGAGAGAGAGAGAAATGTGGGAAACCTAACTTTTAACACCAGGGGCCCGCATAGAATACTACTTATATACTTATATGGAAACCTCAGACTGTTGGCAAGTTTCAAACGTTGAACATTTATCCGTACATGTTTGCCCTTTACATTGTAATCTGTGTAAATAGAGTGACCTTTGCAACTAAAGTTAATGGTTCACTACGAACAGGTCAACCCATATCTACTTTCTAGGGACTATCTTTTATTTCATTTTTTAAGGGTTTATGTATTTGTTTGATCTTTTCATCATCATCTTATTATTATTATTATTATTATTATTATTATTATTATTATTATTATTATTATTATTATTATTGTTGTTGTTGTTGTTGTTGTTGTTGTTGTTGTTGTTGTTGTTGTTGTTGTTGTTGTTATTGTTATTATTATTGTTATTATTATTATTATTATTATTATTATTATTATTATTATTATTATTATTATTATTATTATTATTATTATTATTATTATTGTTATTATTTTTATTATTATTATTATTATTATTATTATTATTCTTTTTGTTGTTGTTATTGTTATTATAATTATTGTTATTATTATTGTTGTTGTTGTTGTTGTTGTTGTTGTTGTTGTTGTTGTTGTTGTTGTTGTTGTTGTTGTTGTTGTTGTTGTTGTTGTTGTTGTTGTTGTTGTTGTTGTTGTTGTTGTTGTTGTTGTTGTTGTTGTTGTTGTTGTTGTTGTTGTTGTTGTTGTTGTTGTTGTTGTTGTTGTTGTTGTTGTTGTTGTTGTTGTTGTTGTTGTTGTTGTTGTTATTATTATTATTATTATTATTATTATTATTATTATTACTATTATTATTATTATTATTATTGTTGTTGTGTTGTTGTTGTTGTTGTTTGTATTATTATTATTATTATCATTATTATTATTATTACTACTGGTATTATTATTATTATTATTATTATTATTATTATTATTATTATTATTATTATTATTATTATTATTATTATCATTATTATCATTATTATCATTATTGTTGTTGTTGTTGCTATTGTTATTATTATTCAGAGATCGTATGGAGTCACTAATCCTTTCAGGTTCAATGGAAGGAAGCGCAGCTGCGTCGGTCGATGATGACTTGTTATTACAGGATGAATGGACAGATTGGTGGAGAGATCCGTCTGGACAGGTTGGGTAAGGGATATAATAATCAATCAATGGACATCTGGTCGAATGCACAGACAGTTGGATAGATGAATAAGTAAGCTGAAATCGATAAAAGGGAGGAAAAGGGTCCGTAGATTACAATATAGCATACTGTGCCCAGAGAAAGTTTAATGGCGAGGTCCTTCAAGAGAGTATATATTTGCATTTTAAATATGTCCTTTGTTTTGAACACTTCAAGAAAAACTGAAATTATAAACTTTAAAAAATTACTTCCATTCGAATAAGGACAATTTTTTTCCATTCACTTTGTCATTCTCTAGATCTGACATCCATGTACCCATAATGAAATGTTCAGATTTTTACGTTAACACTTATGGGGATAGATAGATAGATAGATAGATAGATAGATAGATAGATAGATAGATAGATAGATAGATAGATAGATAGATAGATAGATAGATAGATAGATAGATAGATAGATAGATAGATAGATAGATAGATAGATAGATAGATAGATAGATAGATGTATAGCTACTAGATAGATAGATGAATAGTTACTAGATAGATAGATGAATAGCTACTAGATAGATAGATAGATAGCTACTAAATAGATGGATTGATAGATAGATAGATAGATAGATAGATAGATAGATAGATAGATAGATAGATAGATAGATAGATAGATAGATAGATAGATAGATAGATAGATAGATAGATAGACAGATAGATAGATAGCATATTTGTGTTTGTTGTTGTGTGTCCACAGTCTTTTTTGAATATCGAACTTGAGCCCTCGGCAGACTGGGCGGGACTTATAGATAAATTGATAGATAGCTAGATCGAAGAGCGAATGGATAGACATAATCCATTAGATAAACAGTATAGATAGATAGGTAGATAGATATAAGTGATTGGCTACAATGCTTATTTATTCATCTTTAATATGTTCGTCATTTGGACTACAAAAAAATTAAAGAGGTTATTTACAGAGAATGAAAGATAATTGAAATATCGTTACTCAAAAAAAAAAAAAAAAATAGAATTGATCAAATTTTTGTCCTGTTTGCCTAAGTCTTAGAGAGTTGAAGAGTATTAGCCTGCCTTCTATTAACTTTACAGTTTAGACACACAGCTGCTACGTGACGTTTTGTCGCAATAATTACTCATTTGAGTAAATTCGTGTTGCTAAGGTCCAAGGTGGATCGGAGCGCTGGTCTCCATGATCACAGACATCTCCAAGACCCGGACGCCAATCAAAGACAGTCCAGATCCACAGTCCACATAGCAGACTTCGACTTTAACTACGCACTTTCCCAAAAAATGTGTACATTTACCACGACAGGATGGATATCTTCGGTTAAACTCGATAGGTGTACAGTGTGAACTCCAGAGGATATTGACTGTGCATCTATTTACATGCGATGGAAGAATTAGAAAAAGAAGGGGGAAAAAATTAAGGAAAAGAGCAATTAATTATGATTGCAACTGAAAGTGGCGGGGATATCGCCACTTAACGGAAAAGGCTGGGGAGAAAACGTGCGATTATGATTATATCGTTCGTAAAATGTGGAGAAAAACGCACACTTAAGAAGTACAGAATCGGTTTAAGGTAACGCTTGTTAGCTGTTCAATGCAAAGAATAGAAAGATCTTGAGAGAGAGAGAGAGAGAGAGAGAGAGAGAGAGAGAGAGAGAGAGAGAGAGAGAGATACAGACAGATAGATAGATACAGAGAGATAGAGATAGATAGATAGATAGAGAGAGAGAGAGACAGAGAGAGACAGAGAGTACGTAATCGTAACAGAGGATGTGCCAATAAGAAAGACCCAATCGATCTCTCTTTGCTGCTCTGCAGATATTTTTTTTTTTCAAAATGCGAGTTTAAGCCAATAAAATCTGGAAAAAAACATAATCGACGAAAATCACTGCACGCGGAGAGAAGGAAGAAACACGCAAAAAAAAAAAAAAAATTAAAAATGTTAAGTATTGCCATTATATTCTCCCGGTGCAAACTCCAGTAACGCGCTTAAGTCAGCAGTCTGTGTGGGTCGATTAAGGGAGAAACTGGCGCGTGAAAAAACCATCACGATTGCCTACATTTTTCATAATAATCGCAGGTTGTTGGGAACAAAAAAAAAACAACCAACAAAACAATAAAACAGCACAGGAAAAATACATTTAAACAAAAACATTTCCCACGGCAATAACAACAACAACAACAACAACAACAACAACAACAAAAAGAACTATAACTACTAGAAGCAATAAACTCCACACCAACGAGGGGACAATATTAGCCTCTGGTGACACTAAACTCTTTCCCTCTTCTGAAGCTTTACGGAGTTGAAAAACCTCAGGGTCAAAACAAGTGTCTGGCATAGCATGTCCTTAGAAAGGGGATATTTTGACTTTTCTTCCTGTCGTCAATGAGGCTTGATACCTATGGCGCAGAGGAGAAGAGCTACCTCGCCACTTGGGTGAAAGTTAAAAGAGCAGTTCAGCGAGGCCTCAGGTGCCCGTGGCCATAACCCTTAGCTTTCAATCCGGACATGATGAGGTACGAAACCTCGAGACGAACCATAGGATCTAATCACCATCATCAATGCGAACATTGTCGTCTTATGGAGGGAGAAAACGGAAGCTAGTCTCCGGCAAATTGTCTCTTGGTTGGTTGCCTACTTGTCCATGAAATATTTTCTTTTTTTTACTATTTTCAACGAGGGTTGCCATCTTGATTATCTTATAACAGCAATGCTCTTTCAATGGTAGAGTGGATCCTTCAGGGCGAGATGATGCTTTTAATTTGCTGTTTTATACTGTTTTAACATGGTTTTTTTTTTTTTTTTAAAGATACGTGTTACATTAGATTTCAAAAATGTCTCTTCTCTATAAGGCCAAGTGCCAGCACCACAAATTTTTGCTCCTCTCTCGCCCTCTGATTGGCTGGTCTCAAAGTACAAGACACACTACTAATTATCCCTAACAGGTACTAAAGTGCCAGTCACGTGCGGAAACGCATGCGTCCCTCCCCCCCCCCCCCCCTCAACCTCTTCCCTCCTTGTACGTTTACCTCTTTCCTCCTCTAAAGCGCCATTATTTGACAGAGTCGTATGACCTTCTTTCTGTCTCAGTTTCTGTCAAAGCTCTTAGCTCTGAATGTCTAATGCGAACAGCATGAACCGGAAGTGGGCATTATTTGGAAGCCAGTTCTTTTCCACCATGGCTGTAATTACACTCTGTCACCGGACGAACGGCTAAAACATCGATCGCGAAAAAACACTTGTAAATAATTTAAAACCACGTTGAAGACATATTATAAATCAACATTTACACATCATTCTTAACTTTCATGACAAAAAAATAATTAGCAAAAAAGTATTTACAAAGCTGATGAGGACAAAAGAGAGGGAGATAAAGACACAGGCAAAGCCAGAAAGAAAAACATACCGACATAAATGGGAGAGAGAGAGAGAGAGAGAGAGAGAGAGAGAGAGAGAGAGAGAGAGAGAGAGAGAGAGAGAGAGAGAGAGAGAGAGAGAGAGAGAGAGAGAGAGAGAGAGTGAGAGAGAGAGAGAGGGAGAGAGAGTGGGAGAGAGAGAGAGAGAGGGAGAGAGAGAGAGAGAGAGAGAGAGAGAGAGAGAGAGAAGGAGAGAAAAAAAAGCGAGGCTAGAGACTAAAGCAAGGGCAAAGAGGATATCTGAGTAGGGCTAAAAAGTCGGATGACAGGGAGTCAGTAGGTAGTGGTAGACGCCTGACACAAACGGGATGATGACGCTGACATGTTGACGACCTGCTGGGCAGCAAACAAGGGAGACTCGAGAAAGGGAAGGCTAGAGATCTGACCAAGACCATCATAACCAAAATGCCATCATCCCCCAGGCGGGATCCACCAGGGTTCAGAGGTCATTCTTGCCATTGTTTAAAGTCCACTGACCAAAGTAGGTCATCAACTTTTTTTCTTTTTTTTTTGAATCTTAACACCGTCACATTACCGTGTCTATGGTGTTAGGGACAGTTGAGGTCAATTATGCGAAAGCCATTGTACCCTTACACAAAAAAAAATGAAAAGGTTTAATTTTTGTATGTTTGATTGGAAGTGTATGAGGAAGACCGTCCTCAAAGAGGGGTACCAGGCCTTTCCTGCATAATTATCATACTAGTAAGTCCCCCATCCGATGAGGTCCTCCAATCACCCGCCTGCGGTGTGGGAGGTCGAATCCGTGATGAATGTTTCTTCCGATATCAGGGCAGGCGGTCTAACCCCATATCCACCTACACCCTCAACAAGCACAGGGAAAAAAAAAACCAAACGCTTCAGTTAAAGAAGCCCTACAGATCCGTGTCTGTAACACAGACAAAAAACTCTGCTCCTGAGTGTTTCCAAGAGTACTCGTGTTGGTTTTACTTAAAACTGTTCTGCTTTATCTCACTTCAAAAGTATAAGAATTCCTCGAATGGAAGAACTATCATTCGTCCACCCACAGCCTACTGACTTTTTAAACCTTTCAAATATGCGACATATTTACTCTGTCCTGTTCTCTTTGCCATTCGGCAAACTTTAATTTGAAAATGAAGTCAACTTGCTACAGGTAAAATTTCTCAAAATGCGTCGATTCAACAAGAAAACTGAATGTTATGGTTAATATTATACCAAAAGGCGTTACAATTACCAAGGCGTTTATTTCACCATTTTGATTTCAATTTTTTTTTTTTTTCGGATGTTATCTACCCGGAGGAGAAAACTTGGCCCAGATCGATTGGATGAAAAAAAAAAAAGCTATACATCCTTGAAAATTCACAAAAAAAAAGCCGCTAATCACAGGGGAGATACATTTTTTTTAATACAAAAAAAAAAACAACCCATAAGATCAGAGACCCTAGAAGAAGTCAATATGCTGATTGAATTATCATAGTGCATGGCTGGAAGTGTTGATGGAAGAAATAAACCTGGCCACACAACATGGGCCTGTGGACTGAGAGAGATCGCTGGTTGGTTGCAACACAGCTCAGAGGCTTAGTCGCATGGAGCACGATATAGTGAGGAAAGCTTTTAGAGAGGGCAGTTTTAATTAGGAAATTACGGAGATAGAGAGAGAGAGAATAGAGAGAGAAAGAGAGAGAAAGAGATGAGGGAAAGAGAGACATAAAGAGAAAGCCAGAGGGAGGGAGAGAGAGAGAGGTGGGGGAAAGAGAGAGACAAAGAGAGAGACACAGGGAGGGAGTGAGGGAGAGAGAGAAGGGGGAAAGAGGGAGACAAAGAGAGAAACACAGGGAGGGAGGAAGAGAGAGAGAGAGAGAGAGAGAGAGAGATGGGGAAAAGAGGGAGACAAAGAGAGAGAGACACAGGGAGAGAGAGAGAGAGAGAGAGAGAGAGAGAGAGAGATGGGGGAAAGAGGGATACAAAGAGCGAAACACAGGGAGGGAGGGAGAGAGAGAGGGGGGGGGGATGGGAGGAAGACGGAGACAGAGATAGACAAAGAGGGACAGGGAGAGAGAGAGAGAGAGAGAGAGAGAGAGAGAGAGAGAGAGAGAGACAGGCAGACAGAGGAGAGAGGGGAAAGACAAAATGCGTGTTATAAAGGAGCGAGTAGGCCTGGGAGAGGAAGAGGAGTCATAAGGTGACATGACAGATACAGAAACCAGCAGCGCAATTGGGAATAGAAAAAGAACGGTAAATACAGTGGAAGAATAAAAGATGTCCAACTCGCACCTTTAGTAGTTTAGACAAGGAGGTGTGGGGAAAAGTAAGACGGATGGAATAAAGAAACTTGTAGAGAGGCAGAAATAACAAGGTAGGAAAGGCATGTAGATAAGAAAGAGGTACAAAGAGACAGGTTGACCCAGGAAAACTGAACGTGATTAACCAGAACAAGCAGTCACAGACTTAGATGGGCGAAAGGAGACAAACGTAGACATTGAGAGACAAAAAAAAATAGAGAAGAGCAAGCAGTTAAAGATTACCAGTGAAAAAACGAGAGAGAGAGAGAGAGAGAGAGAGAGAGAGAGAGAGAGAGTGTACAGATAATTATAGAAGAGAATGCAGTTGAAGATTACCAGTGAAAAAACGAGAGAAAAAGAAGTGTGTGTGTAAAAAGGGGGGGGGGGGGAGTATGACAAAATAAATCAAAATGTTACGAAATAACCTAAACAAATTATACGCGAAAAAAAACAGAGTTTAACGAAAAAACGATATATTTATTCTTGGATGTAAAGAAGAACGGATGAATTTTTTTTTTTTTTAAATGTCTTCAATGTGAACTGTAGCTTCCTCCATCGAGACACAGGTTGAAGTGTGATCGTGCTTAGCATCAAGCTCAAAATATCTCTGAAGCAGCATCAAAGATACGACCTTTTTATATAATTATTTCGTTTTACTTAGTTGTCCTTTTTCTGGATTTCTCTGTCTACTTTGAAATCGATAGGACTATAATTATGATGTATAAATTTGTCAGAGGAAGCTCAAGAGTGTACGTTCTAAGGGAGGAAGAGGGAAAGAGGAATCAAGGCTGATTTCATTAGCGGAGAGAGTTGGATAATGAAGTTTTTAGGTATTAAGAGGGTGTGAGGGGTGGAGAAAGAAGAACAAGGATCGAACATATAGAGGTAAAAAGAGAGAGAAAAAGAAACAGACAGATAGACAGGCAGAGAGAGAGAGAGACAGACAGACAGCCAGAGAGACAGATAGATAGATAGATAGATAGATAGATAGATAGATAGATAGACAGGCAGAGAAAGAGAGAGGGAGAGGGAGAGAGAGAGAGAGAGAGAGAGAGAGAGAGAGAGAGGGTGTAAAGATAAAGAGAGAAATTAACGTTTTTGCGAAGAGGTTAAAAAGAATCGGAGGGAGGAGGCCGGAGGAAAGGTATAAGAGGTCAAAGAAGAGGAATATAACACACACACACAGAGAAAGAATGTCAGTGACTCAATAAGGAGAGAGAGAGAGAGAGAGAGAGAGAGAGAGAGAGAGAGAGAGAGAGAGTCAATAATAATTATATATAAATGCTGAGTTATTTTGGGTTTGTTTGTTTGTTTTTTAATGTTTTGTTTCTGTGTGTTTTGTTTTTGTTTTTGTTTTTGTGAAAAAAGCATACTGGCCAAGCGACCACGCCTTGAGCTTACAGATCGACAGCAGACCTGTTCCATCGTCCACATACACTAAGCTGCACCGGTAAGTAGCGAGAATCTGGTTGGGTTGACAAGTGAATACATCATATTGACTTCTCAGGGTCTACACGTCGGGGAGAGATAGGAAGAGAGAAGAACAACTATCCGTCGGAGGACAACAAAAAATCATGTGTCATGGGTGCGATATTTTGGCTGGTGAAATGAAAACTTAAACACTGCGTGTGTGGGTCCTGATCAGGTGCTTTTCAGTTTTATGTCAGATGACTTAATCTCTACTTCTTTGTTAACTCTTTACCCTTCTCTGTCTCTCTCTCTCTCTGTCTGTCTGGCTGTCTGTCTCTCTCTCTGTCTCTCTCTCTCTATCTATCTTTGACCGTTTGTCTATATCTGTATGTTTCGCTCTCTCTGTATCTGTCTCTTTCTTTGCCGTACTTCTATCTTTGTATCTTTACCCCCTCTCTCTTTCCAAGGGAATCCTGCATCCTAATCGCACCCGCTTAAAAAGAATTATGTACAATAAAATACGGAAATTAATTCCTTTCAAGAGACGCTGCTCTTTTCCCAGCCCTGTCTCAACCATCGAGTGCTTAGCGGGGGAATTCCCACGATCAATGCTGCGATGTGTGAAGTGCGAGCACCCTTCAGCCCCTCTGCTGAACTGAACCGATCTCGGTTTATCACAGTTGACGAAGAATTATTGATGGGCCAATTATGTTTTCCGAAATTTGGTGTTTTCTGTTGCTGCCGTTAAAAAGCTGGAGTTTACTTTAAAAAGAGTGACAGACTTAAGGGGCGTTAACCAATTAGAAGCTTCCAATGAGGAAATTTTTGTTTTACTGGATTTTTTGCGATGGTGGTTAGAATGGTTTTCTATAAAATTGAAGATGAAAACCACATAGCAATATATATATATATATATATATATATATATATATATATACATACATATATAAAATATAGAGAGAGAGATCGATAATAGATAGGGGGAAGAGAGAGAAAGAGAGAGAGAGAGAGAGAGAGAGAGAGAGAGAGAGATAGATAGATAGATAGAAAGAGAGAGAGAGAGAGAGAGAGAGAGAGAGAGAGAGAGAGAGAGATAGAGAGAGAGAGAGAGAGAGAGAGAGAGAGAGAGAGAGAGAAAGAAAGAGAGAGAGATAGATAGAGAGAGAGAGAGATAGAGAGAGAGATAGATAGATAGCGAGAGAGAGAGACACACACACACACATATATATGAGTCCCTTCGTGTATCTGTTCTCAAATTCCTGAGTTTAAGCACCAGAATAATAGGGGCGGAAGAACGTTAAGGCTAAAAAGTACATAATGGGAAAGAAGATGCCCATTTATCTGCAGTTTTTGCTGCTTTTGAGCCCAACGCACAGCTTCAAAGCCTGTCAAAAATCTTTTCCTTCAGGAAGACTGCACTAATCAGGCGGCAACTAACTTTCCAGAGACATAGCGAGGACTAGATCTGGATCTAGTGCTGAGTGAGGCGAGCGCAACATTTTCACTGCTAGGTGATGAACAATCCGCCTACATCCTGCTGCCCGACCCGGTGTCTATAAATAGCCCGGGTCAAGGTGACAGACCTAGGTAGACAAGAAACATGATTGATAATACACACACACACGGAAGCACCTGATCTCACGGTGACACTCCAATATCTCATATGTCTGAATCTCCTTGCCTCTCTCTTTCTCTCTGTAATGAATTGTTAGAGGCAGTACAAGTCGGTGGTAACTAGAAGCCCGTAACTAAATCGAATGATCAGCACGCCTTACTGCTCGACGATAAATATGAGTGACACCATGAAAGGTGTTACGAGCATAACACCATTGGTAATCTCATTGCGTCTTGTAAAAATCAAAATGCTAGACGGATGGGTACAGATGGCAATGCACACCATTAAAGGTGTTACGCGCTTTATGCCATCCGTAACCACATGGACCTATCTAGACGTGGTAATGCTCTACTGATGTGTATAGATGATGCCACACACCATTAAAGGTGTTACGAGCTTTACACCATCGGTAACCACATGGACCTATCTAGACGTGATAATGCTCCACTGATGGGTATAGATGATGCCACACACCATTAAAAGTGTTACGAGCTTTTACACCATCCGTAACCACATCGAGCCATCTAGACGTGATAATGCTCCACTGATGTGTATAGATGATGCTTCACACCATTAAAGGTGTTACGAGCTTTTACACCATCTGTAACCACATCGAGCCATCTAGACGTGGTAATGCTCCACTGATGTGTATAGATGATGCCGCACACCATTAAAGGTGTTATGCGCTTTAGATCATCGGTAACCGCACCGGTGTCGAAATGTTGGACTGATGTGCATTTGTAATGGCACCGGACACCATCAAACGTGTTACGGGCTCCAGGCGTGTCAATGATCCTAGAGACGATGGTGGCGAAATACTCGCCTTTCACTCGAGGTCCAGTCAGGGTCTGGTCTGGTCTGGTGACGGTGGTCATGACGAGTCTAGTCGTTGTGTTGCTGGTGCTAGAGACGATGGTGGCGACTGTGGTGCTAATGATCATACATTTTACATGATTAGCAGAGGTGTTGCGGGTGTTAGAGGAGATTAAAAACGGACAGCTTATTACTAGACTATAGACATTGTAATTATTATACGAGTTACAATCAAGCAAAGCAGGGATGAGGTGCGAGAATTAGACCACTGTATTCATTCTACGAACAAGATATGCTTTAAGAATGTGAAGAAAAATCCTTGTTTGTCTAGTCTCAGTGTGCGAGGTTATTCCAGCAATAGCCAACGTCGATAAAGATATTGATAGCTGTAGTGCTGTTAATAAGAGTGATCATGAAAACAAGGAAATACAAAGAGTGTGACTAGGTGCCAACAGCCCGCGGGTTATCCAACACAAGGACATCCATTCACCTTGAAACAACAAGATAAATAGACCAAGGAGGGCGTTTATTGATCGAGTAAATACAAACAAACGGCCACGTTTGACATGTTCGAAACCTGCATAGTTTAACTCAATCTTAAAGTTGCCAACCGAAACTATGCGCCTGATCGAACAGTTTTGTTGCAACGACGCATTCATTGCAAAATACACATGGCCATAATTCTATCCCAACGAGCTTAGAACTTATACAAAGGACATACAAGATGGGACTAGAGTGGATTTGAGGAAACCAGAGGAGAAGTCTTGCGGGTTAGGAAGACCACAGAGTTGTGCAACTTCCCTCTCAGTTACTAAAGACTCATGAGGAAAAGACAGGACCACTTTTAATATTGGATGTTATTTTTATCACGTATGAACCACGCCCGGTTTGAGCGTGTAGTCAGAAAGCGGTAAGTCTCGGCGTAGAGAAAACTTGACCTTTAAAATACAGATAATTAATCCCCAAACCATCATGCTTTCCAGCAAAACCGTCAAGTCAATGTTTACATACAGCACATGTATATAGAACAGTTTGATGTGTTCAGTTGTAAGGACTTGTTCCGCGAATACATTTCCGAAAATGTTTATAATAGTTTTTCACTTAATTTTTTTATTTGTTAGTGTAACATTAACAGAACCAATACTATAGCTCTCAAAATTGCAATATACTAAACACAAAATCAGCTAAATTTTGTACTTTCCAAAACAATAAAAATAAACCTTTATTAGATGGCTGTAAACTCCTGCAGACAGCGTTGCATCTATTTAAACTTACATGGTTATGAATAATTACAATGGCTTAATAATACGATATGGCATTTAAAAATTAGCACACTTCTTATTCCGACCGGCCGCCACTGTTTTCGCTAGGTACACATCTGCCGCTAGGTGACGCTGAGGCTAACTGTATACGATCATAAACAAACTGTTACTTTGTCGCTAAACTCAAACACACGGCAGAACGAATTTGGGAGTACTCGCGACATGTTTGCACCTTTTTAAAGTCATCCGCGCAATATGGAAATACACACACACATATGGGGTCCCTAGTGCTCAGCTTTGTTTCACAATATCAGTGAGAAAAAAAAAATCGACAATACATCGGCCTCACAGTCCCGTTCCTGACGTCAAGTCTTAAGTAAAGATCCGGAGTGGCGCGATACTGATATCCGGCGGTTACATTATAGATCACAGGCCGAGATAATAGGAATCGATATACCGATTCAAGTTAGATACAGACCGTGAAAACATGCATATCGATATATGGATTGCATAACGACACCGTTGGTAGCGATAGCTAGATCACGCGATTTGAAGATTAGTTTCGATTTCTAAATCACACGCTATGAGGATATGCGTCGATTGCTGTGCCACGTGCCAAGTACATTTGTATCGATAGGTATATAACGAGAAAACTATTCTAGTTACAGTCGTTAGATCAAATGTCAAGAAGGTTGGCTTCGATATCTTAATCGCGTGCCAACGTGTGTATCGATAGGTAAATAACGAAATGTAGTTATAGAAGTTGGATCAAACGTCACGAGGTCTGGTTTCGATATCTAAACAGCGTGCCAAGAAGATTAATATTGATAACTATAAGCAGCAGTAACAGTGGCTACATCACGTGTCACTAGTATCGATATCATAGTCACAAGCCAAAAAGATTTGTATTTATGGCTAGAAAACACACTAAGACGATGAATATCACTCGCCAGCCAAAATTATAAATTCCGATATTTAGATCACACGCCAAGAAGATGAGTTGCATAATATCAATCGTTACACCAGAAGCCAAGAAGATTGATATCGATATCTAAATAACACACTAAAAAGATAAGATAAGATAATTATAGCTATCTACACCCGACGCCGAGCTAAGCGCATAGTTGCATCTATCGTCATCACAGCTAATCAACACTGTACACTGAGGTATCCGGCGACTTACCGTTACAGACAGGAAGAAATTTAAAATAAATTTACTTAGATTTGTTAAAGTAATTCTTCTGTAGCCAAAATAGGAAATAAAAAAGCATTGGATTTTCACTTGTCACTTGTGCACACTGCGTATTGTGAAGTATCCCTTGAAGCCTTGAATTATTATTCTTATAATTATTATTATTATTATTATTATTATTATTATTATTATTATTATTATTATTATTATTATTATTATTATTATTATTATTATTATTATCATCACTATTATTATTTTCATGTAATCAAACGTCGAACTATATATTTTATATGCGACGATTTCCCATTCTTTAGGACACATGTTAGGTTTGCACAACCACAATGAGAGAGAGAGACAAGAGGGACCACCAAGTCGCCTCAAGTGTCCTGACGGTTTGCCCTGTCTGTGCAGACTGGGATGCCGAAGTGTGGCGCTCTCACCTGGCGTGCCGAGACTCGCCATACAGATTTGGTGTCAACCTTCGACCTCTAGACGGAAGAGGGTCGTTGTAATGCTCTCTCGCTCTCTAGCTAAGACGGTGGGAGAGAGTGAGTGGAAGAGATCCAGACAGAGAGAGAGACAGACATAGAGACAGACAGAGAGACAGAGGGAGAGAAAGAGTATGTGTTTGTGGGGGGGGGGGGGGGGAATAGGAGAGAAAAGGAGAGAGTGAGTGGGAGAGAGAGAGGGAACGAAAGAGCACGGAAGAGAGGAGGAGTGAAATAAAGGGTGAGTGGGAGACAGATTGAAAGAGAGAACAAGACAGAGAGAGAGAGAGAGAGATGAGAGAGAGAGAGGGAGAGAGAGATATATATGAGAGAGATCTGATAGAGAGATGAGAGCAGCGGGGATGGATTGAGTGGTGGGCTAATCACGCCTCAAACGAGTCAAAGTCGCAGTTGTCGCTGCTCACACAGTCTCAGCGATGTGTGGTGAAGACGCCACCAGGCCTGGCTCTGACATTGACAGGTCGAGAGTGAGTCTCCTCGACAGAGCGCTGGCTCCGTGGATTGGGCAAAGAGGTTCTAATAATAGCTAGTATTAGAACCTGTCTGGATTGGACTCTTGGATCAGTAGGTGAGGCGCGGGACTGTATCCACCATTAGGGGGATGGGGCGCGCTGCAGAAGAATCAGGGGAGGGAATATGCACCGCGGCTTTGAGGGAGGGGGAAGTGGGGAGGAAAAAAAAGAGAGAAAGAGCTTGAGAGAGAGAGAGAGAGGGGAGAGAGAGGGGAGAGCGGAGAGAGAGAAAGAGAGAGAGAGGGAGAGATGAATCATACAGAAATTAAAAAAAAAAAAAGAATAGTGGACATTTGACAGATGTCACCGAAAGGAGTCAAAGGTTATTTTTTTAGAAGTTTTTCCTGTTCTGCAGTTCGCAGTTCACACTCACAAAAACGTTACTTATCACTTTTCAATGCTTTACTCTAGCGACTATAGCCAAATCTTCGGCACTGTCTACTGATACGAAAACTTCGAGGTACCGGTTAGAACGGAAAGTTACAAAAAAAAAAAAGGGGGGGTTAATGAACCGCAAATATTCGCGTAGAATCTTGGATTTAAAATTCAAAACTCAAAGCTCAATCTTCTTCTCCTTCTTCTTCTCTCTCTCTCTGTCTCTTTTTTTTCTCTCTCTCTCTCTCTCTCTCTCTCTCTCTCTCTCTCTCTCTCTCTCTCTCTCTCTCTCTCTCTCTCTCTCTCTCTCTCTCTCTCTCTCTCTCTCTCTCTCTCTCTCTCTCTCTCTCTCTCTCTCTCCCGCATTTTCCCCTTTTACGATCCTCTCTTCTGGTTCAAGATTAGTCATAGTCCGGTTCAGAAATTTTCACTACCTGTATCAAGTTTACACACGTAATTAACTAGCATTGACTCTACATGTAACAAGACCAAGTTTAATCAAGAGATGAGATGGTTCATTTTTCACAACAGGTTTTTCGCCCATTCAGCAGAGAGGAAACGCTTGCAATCCAATGATTGCAGAACTGGTTGTGCTCCTAAGATCATTTAAATATTTCTCTGTTCAGGGAGGATCTCTCTCTCTCCCGTGCGTCAACCGTACCGAAATGTTTGATTTGTTATTTTAGTAGTATGTAAAACTCGAGCTATGATCTTTGATAAGGAACGTTTTAGCACATTTGAACTAAAATCTAATCTAGAAACTTCAAAAAAAAAAAAAAAAAAGAAAAACCCTCAGATATTTTTGCCAGTGCATAAAATCCGAGATCACTGGGATAAAAATCGAACGAACAAAAAAATTTTTTTTTTCGGAATAAAACGTAATTGCCACGTAACACCCGGTGACATAAAAAATAAGCGTAATATCGACTTCATATTGTTAGCAGCATGCACAGCTCATATATTAGCCCCCCTCCCCCCTGTTGTGAGTATATATATCTGTTTGCTGATAGATAATGTGCTCATTGAATCATTGACCGTTGCGATGTTTTCCAGTGAGTCACCAGCCATCAAAACATCCACTCCTCTCTGTGGGCGGACAATGGCTCTTGAAGCCCGAGATCAAATAACAGCGCGTTTTGTTTTTTTTTAAATAGTTGCCTACGGTTACAGCTGGAAAACAGGTTGGAATGTGTGTGCGTGTGTGTGTGTGTGTTGCAAGGCAAATTAATATTCACCGATGCTCACTGCACTACGCAACAGTTACCTCTGTTCGATTGTGGTGAGCCATGCTACTGTTTTAATAAGTCATGCCCACTTATATATAACGATTGTCTGAGGTTGTTTCATAATATGCAAAAAATCAACTAGTCAGAAAGTATAAAGACTATAATTGCGTGGTTCATACAGTATTTGGAGGAGGGAAAACAAACTAATCCGGTTTTGAAAGGGGAAGTAACTTTGAAAATACTAACAAATGAAAATCTTTGACACGGTCATGTCCCTTCCTTACAATAATACATGAGTGATCAAGGAGTACTGGTATGAATTTATTGGCTAAAGCGCAAAGAAATTTATTGATAGTTTAGTCAGGCTCATACAGAGAGAAAAGGCGGATAAAGAAAAAGAAAAAAGGGCGGGAAATCAGGGAAAGAGATCTAGAGGGAAAAAAGTCAGTCAGTGACAAAAACAAGACAGAGAGATTTATAAAATCTTCATAGAAATATTAACAATAACAATGTGTGTGTGTGTGTGTGGGGGGGGGTTGAGTGTATGTGAGTATGTGAGAGAGAGAGAGAGAGGGGGAGAGGGAGAGGGAGAGAGAGAGAGAGAGAGAGAGAGAGAGAGAGAGAGAGAGAGAGAGAGAGAGAGAGAGAGAGAGAGAGAGAGAGAGAGAACAAGAGGCCCGCTGGTAGGAAAAGATAAAGATCCATAGGTGAATAGGTACTAGGTATGATGCTAATCAAAGTTGGGCTGGACAATCTATGCCAAATTCTCGTTACTACCACTTCTAGGGTACTTGATATCACTAAGTTTGAAAATGAAGCTGACACAAAGTCGAATTGCAGAATCTTTGCCCGTTTTCAAATTTTAAAAAAAGGAAGAAAGGTACAAAACGTTGTAATCAAAATGTATAAACTAGCTAGAGAGTAGAGAAATAATAACAAGCAAGGAAGAGAAGACACAGATCAAGATGAAGCAGGAAGGAGAGACCGAGGAGAAGAAGAAGGAGAAGAAGAAGAAGAAGAAGAAGAAGAAGAAGAAGAAGAAGAAGAAGAAGAAGAAGAAGAAGAAGAAGAAGAAGAAGAAGAAGAAGAAGAAAAAGAAGAAGAAGAACAACAACAACAACAGCAACAACATCATCAACAACAACAAGAAAAAGAAGATGAAGAAAACAAAGCAGGTCCGCATCATCAGTTGTGCGCAGGAGCAGTGGCAGCAGTAGTAATGGTGAACTGATGGTGGCAGTTGTTGTACCATTGGCAATGGTAGTGGAAACAAAGTGGTGGTGGTGGTGGTGGTGGTGGTGGTAGTGGTGGAGGTGGTAGTAGTGGTAGTAGTAGTAGTAGTAGTAGTAGTAGTAGTAGTAGTAGTAGTAGTAGTAGTAGTAGTAGTAGTAGTAGTAGTAGTAGTAGTAGTAGTAGTGGTAGTGGTAGTGGTAGTGGTAGTGGTAGTGGTAGTGGTAGTAGTAGTAGTAGTAGTAGTAGTAGTAGTAGTAGTAGTAGTAGTAGTAGTAGTAGTAGTAGTAGTAGTAGTAGTAGTAGTAGTAGTAGTAGTAGTAGTAGTAGTAGTAGTAGTAGTAGTAGTAGTAGTAGTAGTAGTAGTAGTAGTAGTAGTAGTAGTAGTAGTAGTAGTAGTTGGTTGTGATGGTGGTTGTCGCGGTTGTGGCGGTGGCAGTATAATAAAATCACAATATGAAATTATTACCAGCAGCAATGATATATTAAGAATGAATATATTTTAATGCTTACTTGCTTCTCTTCAGGAGGTAAAACCTCTCCACTGTGAAAAGGAGGGATCGATGGGATACAATTTTATCCTGAGTGAAAACTCAGAAATCGAAGCGAAACAGCCTTTCTTCCTGAGAAGTTTGAAGTCTCAAGGGACACAATCCTTTATCCTGATCAATCTGGGTTTACATTTGGCACTGTCTTTTATCTTGAAATGGCTAGGATAGTGTGGTCTTTCTGTCTCCCTTCTCCGAGCATCAGAAGCTAGAAGAACGGTCTAGCGATAGAATGGTGATGCCTGGCACTTTCAACAAAACAATATAGATTATTTATTATTTTCACTCCGATGTGAGCAACGGCTGTAAGCGTAGGAATTACGACAATCGACAATCTAGATTCACAAAAGTTCATAAATATTTCTTTCAGCTTTAGCCAATTAGTAAGTCTGCTTATAACTGGCCACTGATCTTACTAATAAAACACCGATGAAAGTGGACAATGCCCACAACTCAAGGCACCACATAGGTGAACTAATCCTCCTAGCGTTGTCCAATACCGAGGAGACTCCACGAGATAATCCTTCGTGGTGCCACGCACCATGGAACACCCGACCGATGACGTCACCGAGAAAGGTCGTTCTACGTGATTTTTATAGACGGGTTAAACCTTTTAGCTAACAAAGTCGTCCCTGTAGTGAAGCCAGAGTTGCCCATGTAGTGAAGTCTATAGGACGATCTGGCGTGGCCAATAAATAAATGGAGTCTCTATGCGGATATGGTCGTTCTGCGTTCACCAACGGTGCGCGTAGGGTCAGGGCAAGACTGAGAACCAATGGAACGCAGCAACGAAGACCACAGCTCGCTCTAGAGCCAAAGTCGATTCTATCCTAGTATAACTGGTGTAAGGACACAAGGGTAGAACCTTAGATCCACGACCAAAGAGCTCCATCTAGACCTGGAATCGCGTAGATTGTGAGGCCCAAACCCACAAAAACACTGGGCGATCTCCGCGTCCCTTATCTGATTGTTTTACACCAGCCTCATCTGTTATCTTCTCTACAAAACCCGAGCAGCCAACTAGGCGAGCGCCGATTAGCGTTCAGTGTGCAAAGTAAGGTTCGGGTTATTTGGGAGGTTTTCGCGTCGCCCAAGTTTCCTAAGAATCTTATACGAAGACAAAGAAGTTTGGATAGAAGGCAAAAGGCATAGAAAAAAAGAAAAGCATACCGTGAAAGCGTTTGTCGCTAACCTTATCTTGTTTCGATTCGATAAGCGGGAAACTTTCCGTGTGGTAAGGGTTTCTTTGGTTGTTTTTTTTTTCCTAACAAGAAGCTGAAGCAAGAGAAACGTATGATATGTGGCTTGATTTGGAAACGAGACAGGCTTTCTTTGTAAGTAGAGGGAGAAGCAGAGGTAGCAATTCATTAACTGTCTGAGAGCTTAACATGAATCACGAGAATCTCTCCCTATCTCTCTCACTCACTCACTCCTTCTGTATCTCCCTTCCTCCCTCTTTCCCCATCTCGCACTCACTCATTCCTTCTCTATCTCCCTTCCTCCCTCTTTCCCTCATTCCTTCTTTATCTCCCTTCCTCCCTCTTTCCCTATCTCTCACTCCCTCACTCCTTCTCTATCTCCCTTCCTCCCTCTTTCCCTATCTCACACTCCCTCATTTCTTCTCTATCTCCCTTCCTCCCTCTTTCCCTCATTCCTTCTCTATCTCCCTTCCTCCCTCTGTCCCTATCTCTCACTCCCTCTTTCCTTCTCTATCTCCCTTCCTCCCTCTCACTCTCACTTTCGCTCACTCCCTCAATGACACCACCCACTACCCACCCCTAACCGCTCAACCTTAAAGACACCTTTTGAACTGACCAATGGGCTCAGGAAACAGTTTGCTGATGCCGCTGTTGTCACTGAGAGGATGAGAGAAGGTCAGAGGCGGACACACTAGCTGACACGATAAACGTGTCATTACTCCATGGATGGTACGAGGTGCCATGACCAGCTTGTCCTCTCTACGCACCCAACCTGATCAATATCGCCCTCCCTCCCAATTCAGCTCTGACACGAGACATAATAGGAAACACAATCACCCACCCATAAGTGGACTGCACTATTGTATCACTTTATGCAAGTCAAGTGGGTGCTGGGATTATTGTAACGCATCTGAACCTTGTATCAGATGTAGCAGAGACGGTTTGCAGGGGTCGCAGTACGAACACAGCTAGAAAACAAACTAAAAAAAAAAAAAAGAAACACAATCAATCACTTCAGCTTTCTGCAGACGGCCTCATAATATGATAAACTACGTACTTTTATGTAACCGAGCTATACATCTGCGCAAGCTGATATGTATAGTATGAGTCGAACAAAAAAAAAATTTGGTTGTGTTATTGATGATCGTGTTTTTTTTTGTTGTTATTCTACTGCAATGTTATGTCACAGTCACCTCCTCGGACACAAACTTATGCTTAGCGATACCGGAGCTGGATGAGCGGGGAAGTGGCTGCTCTAACTTGGGTGATGTCCGCGCTGGGACCCTGGCCAAGATCTCATTAGAACAGCTCTCTCTACTCATAAAAAATCCGAACTATTTATAGATCTATCCTTTTAAAAAGTCTTTATCGTGTCGTTAAAATATAATTATGCGCAGCCATGAATCCCCGGAAGGCAGTGCACCTGTACGCACTTTTTTGCGGGAATTCAAAGCCGTGTAATTGGCGCTGAGAAGGATCTCTAAATAGATAATCGAAGTCCAGAATTAGCTGGTTTTCCGCATACGTGGTTCTCGTCAGACAACCGTCTGGTCAGCAGAATGACGCATAAGCACTACAACACAGCACAAAGCTCTTTTGGATTGCCTTATTTTGTTTTTTGTTTCGTGGAGAGGGGTAGGGGGTGTCTTTTTTTCATTTTTCAATTTTGTGTAGCGTTCAGTGAGGGATCCCTCCAACTCAAAGCTGTTAAAATGTACAATGAACAGAACACTCGCCGACATTTTCAGCTATTTGGATGATGCGACTCTCTTTCTAAAAAAAAAAAAAATTACAGCGTGTGTGTGTGAGGGGGGTCCGGATATAATACAATCGATGGCTAGAATCAACAAGACGGGTGTACATATCTCCAGGTCAGAGTATCTAGTCTAATGTGCTTGGACTCGACCTGCAACCTTCTCCTCACCAGTCCAACATTTTACCACTGGACTTTGGGTGCTGATATAAAATAATCGATGGCTAGAAACAACAGGTAGGGTGTATAATATCCCCAGGCCAGAGTATCTAGTCTAATGTGCTTGGACTCGACCTGCAACCTTCTCCTCACCAGTCCAAAGCTTCACCATCGGACCTTGGGTTATATATATATATATATAAAACAATCGCTTGCTAGAAAGAGTAGGACGGATGTATATCCCCAGGCCAGCCTTTATAGTCTAAGTAAAGGTTGTTTGGGCTTTCTAGAGAATCACACAGAACGAAAAACTCAACAATCAATATCTGTATAGTGACGACAGACTTCCAAACACAGAATTCACCACCAACTCCAACAGCCCCTCTCCCTCCTCCCCCTCCTCCTCCCTCACCAGCCTCCAATACTGCGGCCGGTGTGTCTGGACAACGCAAGCCACGGCGATGCTGCTGCAGCCCAGTACACGTATTGACTGTGGCCGCTATGTGAAGGCCAGGGCTCGACCAGAGAGGACCTAGATGTCTATCCCCTTTGGATGGACTCGAGCCTGACCGATCATACACACGCGCGCACTCATCATAAGACTATAACAACACGGTATCGCAATCTTACACCGTTTGAAATAAAACTACAATAATCATCTAATGTAATAATAATACCTATTCATTCGCCATACATCTCTAGTTTTAAAAAAAAAAAAAAAAAAAAAAAAGCAGGAAACTAACGTGATCTTATGGGTCGCCATCGTCACTCAAACACACAAACTATTGGCCCTACTTCTGTGTAATAGGAGGGGAAAGGGGGGACAGAATGTAAATTTAAAAACTCAAATTTTTTGCAAGAACAAAGCTACAAAAGAGCCGGATAGACCGTGAGTTTCTCGGGTTTAGTCAAGAACAACTTAATAAATAAAAGTTAATAGCAGTCGATGCATGGAGTCAAACATTCCTTTTCAAGGATTTGATCTCGCGCTGTAAAAGACGACTACAAACCGTGCGCTATGTAACCAGGCGACGCAACCGCTGATCGATCAATTATCTCCGAGGAATCAGTCGGTTAGTTTCGACCCAAATTCCAATCTGGACATCTCAAAATATGTCACATGGGAGAGGGACACAGAGGAAGAGAGAAGAGAGAGGGAGAAGGAGGAAGAGTGAGACAGACAGACAGAGGCACAATGAGAGAGAGAGAGAGAGAGAGAGAGAGAGAGAAAGGGGGGGGGGGGGTATATATTTAGTGCATGACATTATTATTCCCCACTGACGATGGAGAGACAGATGCTCAGTCCGTGACCTCATAAGAAGTCAGGCCGGCTAATCTTATCATCGAGAGAAATAGCGACACACTGACTAGGATAAATGATACATTCTAGAGAAGGGACATAAAGCCAACTCTTGTGATCCTAATCATTTTGACAAGATGTTTAATCAAAAAAATAAAATAAAATAAAGGGAACAGAAGAAACTAGATCAGATCTAGATAAGTGCTGACAGCTGAGTTTGTTGCTATCATAAAGGTGTGATGTAGGCCAAAGGTTACGTACTGAGTTCTAATAATTATTGGGTTTCACCATGGGAGACAAGAGAAAAACGTGTGTGTAAGAAAGAGAGAGAAAGAGAAAGATAGAGAGAGAGGGGGGGGGGAGTGAGAGACAGACAGACAGAGACATAAGGAGAGGGGCAGAGAGAGAGAGAGAGAGAGAGAGAGAGAGAGAGAGAGAGAGAGAGAGAGAGAGAGAGAGAGAGAACTGTGGAGCACTTGCACCAGATCGTGTGTGTGTGTGTCACACTGGTCCAGGCTGCGGTAACATTAGCACCTGGATCCGGTGCGCGCACACACACACACACACACAAACACACACGCACAGCCAAAAAACAAATATGGAAACAATTTCAGCATTTTTGTGCAAGGTTGTGCAAGTTTGCCCACCTGCTCAGCGAAGCAAGTTTCTGCTTCGGGCTACCATATTATATAATAATTATTCACCGATCAACGAGTCATGTTGACTTGTAAGGCCTATGGTTTTTTGTGTGTGGGTGTATTTGATAACAGGTGTGTGAAGACACGCATGGGTTGAGTTTTACATTCCCATACTGTGGTATATAGTGTATATATTTGACATCACGAGATGGGTGCTGTGTTGAAAAAAAAGCCATTATATAAATTGCTTCTTACACTGCAAGTACATGAACAGGTGAAGATGTAGTGAGAACAGAAAGGTCAAACTAAATGGAAATATCTCCCCAAGTTAAATTGACATCTTTTTTTTTAAAGTGAAAAAAATAATAATAAAACCTGAAGCAGTCACCGCTTGCAGTGGTCTTCCAGCCTAACAAACAGATCGAAGCATGAAAACCGCTCACTTAATAATTTTTATAACGATTCACATCTTTATTATCAATATATTTATCCTTTAAGATGAAATCAATATATTTAATTAAAAAGAAAGATTTTTTGGGATGATGAAAACGAAACAGAGCAACAAAACCCATGCCAAAAAAAGCCCTCTAGTAATCTCGGGTATGATAGAGAGTATCAAACTGGGACACCAGCTTAATCTGTCGAGTTCAGACAATCAGAGACTATTCATATCTTCTGCACAAAGAAATTAGAAACTTGGATTTCCGTGATATCAGTGATACCAACTGGATCAATTTTTTTTTTTTTTTAACTGAGCTTTTTCACGCAACACGGCGGCCTAGCATCTGATATTGAATACCGGTATCTAAACACAGTCCTAGAATCTTAGCCGTAGCAAATAAAAGACTCAATAACATAATTGCACTTTTTTTTTACTGAAAATCCGGAATTTTGGATGTTAGAAATTTTAACAATCAAAAACGTCAGATTTCCAACAATCAAGATTGTCAGATTAATCAATGAAACGATCAGAACTCTAGTTTAAATGAAAAAAAAAATCTGCCACGAAGTTTGTATAAGTGAAACGATCAAGGTTGCTTGATGGAGAAATAAAAAATTCTAAAACGCAGACATTCCTACAGGCTAGTTTTAGTCCAACAAAAAGTCAGATATGCCAGCTTTGATCAGCCCAATGATCGGACATACGAGAAATTCAAACAGGCATTCAAATTTATCAATAGAAAAAAACAGGATAATCCAGTTTTGAAGGATCATCCAGACAGGAATTTGGTTTATCAAGTCTAACAGTATCAGATAAACTTATTTGATCAATGAATCAGAGACTTTAGTTCAATTCATCGAACAATCAAAGAAGCCAGTTCAATATTACAGATAAAACAAGTCTCTTTGTGATCATCTAATAAAGAATACAATCAGGCTTCACAGTTTTGTTAAGTTAACAATAAGAACAAACAAACCGTGGAAATCTATTTAAAATCTGTATAAACTGAGTCCAAATAAGAAAATAGTTCGGAGAGAAGTCAGGGGCGTACAGCTGCCACAACTATCATACTATGTGTTCATGCCAAACAGAAATCATTATAAATATAGGAAAGGACCAGGCACAAAGTTCTGATCATGAAGGTAATTCATGGTGTGAGATGTTGATTTAATAGCTTAGTTACGCAACACAATTAGATTTTGTTACCCATGCATGACATCAATCTCTCTTCGAGGGTATTAAAAACTAATTAAGCAAGAAAAAGAGAAAGAGAGATAGGGAGGGAGGGGATAGAGAGACAGACAGACAGACGATGAGAGAGAGAGAGACAGACAGACAGACGATGAGAGAGAGACAGACAGACAGACACAGAGAGAGAGATAGAGAAATAGAGAGAGAGAGAGAGAGAGAGAGAGAGAGAGAGAGAGAGAGAGAGAGAGAGAGAGAGAGAGAGAGAGAGAGAGAGAGAGAGAGAGAGAGAGAGAGAGAGAGAGAAACAAACTGACAAAGAGCCTAAAAAGCAGAATAGGGACTCAGAAAAAGGGAGAGAATTAGAAGCAAACTCAGCATGTACTCACATGTTAGTTAAATTAATCCTACTGATGAGAGTACCGATCACAGAGGGACGACGTTCTGTCCCATCTGCTGCCACATCAAACGATTTTCTTCTCACTGGAGATGTCTGGACATCGTTGTCAGCATTGGCTTTTAGCAAGTACAAGTCTGAGAAAATAAAGAAAATAAAAAATCATGAATAATACTTTCAATCAGTCAAGTTATTGAAAAGCTTCAAGTTTTAGATTGTTTCATCTAAATTGAATGACCAAGGTGATAGAAAAAGAAGATTGTACAATTTTCATGTAAACTCTTGAAGCCTTGATAAAGACAGAAGTTGCAAGAACCATAGGTGCCTCTTCAAAACACAGAACTCTTTCTCTGTCAGCTTAAATAAATTACCTGGGCCTAGGTCGTTTGGCCCATTAATATCAGATTAACATTTGTCCAAATTGGAAAGGTTCACACACTATAAAGTCTGTGAATATTCGATCCATTCGCACCCAATCATAGCAGATTAACATTATTTTATTTGAGTTGAAAAGGTGTACAGTCTTTTAAATAGAGAGTAAGTTAAGATTTGCACAGACACACAGCCTAGGTCTAGATCATATAAGCCTGAAGTTCTGCAATCACAACAGATTGTCACTAGTTTGAATTGAAAAGGTTTACACTCTATAATCTATAACCTATAGAATGTAAACCTTTTTTAACTCAAACTAGTGTTAAAAAGTTACGACATGAGTTGACACAGCCAGGTTATCATTTGCTGCTACGATACACAGAGTTTGCAGTTTTAGTTGGAGAGTAAGAATGACCAGCGGGCTGAATAAAATGATAAAGAATGGAGCATTAATGTCTTTACCAGTACATAAATCTATTAAACTTGAAGCGATCATGAATCATGGTTATTCTTCTTGCAAAAAGGCATGCTAAGCTTTGCATTATAATTATGTTTCTGCATAACCATAAGGATTACATTAGGTCTGTTCTGCTTGCCATGTAGAACCATAAAGATTACATTCAGATTGCTCTACCTATCATATATTATAAGATCAAAAAGCTTAAATTACAATTGATATGCTCGTCCTGTAGAATCATAAAGGTTACATTAAGACTGCTCTGCCCATCATATATATATATATAACAGGATCAAATTACTATCGATAAGCTCGTCATGTAGAATCATAATCATTAAGATTACATCAAAACTGCCCTGTTCGTTACATAAATTTTATTACATCTTTTGAAATTGACCTGCTCCATTTGAAAACGGAATTTCACATGTAATTTAGGACAATAACATGTATACTCCACTGATACAGAAATTTGATAAGGAGCTGCATCAAAACACACATTGTAGGGTTTAAGTTGAAACATTTAATAACTTACAACAAGGTATATGAATTTTTTTTTTAAATCTTCCCATTTTGGAGTATATTTTGTTCTTTTTTATATGTTTGCTTAGATAATTTAAGATATTTTTTTAAAACAAGCAGCTTTGACAACTTTGATTATCTATTTATATTTTTTGAGTTTTTTGTTTCTGGGAATATTGCTCTCTTGAGTAGCAATCAGAAAATGAATGACAAAAACTAAAATTAACACCTGGTGGTTACTACCTTTAACGCAGTAAGTGGCTGAATTATGATGCATGGTGCCATTTGGTATTTAACTACTAAGGTAAATAAAGGTTCATGTTTATTTTTTAAAAATTTGGCTTCCTATAGCCTTATGTTAATTAAAAAAAATCAGCTATTTCTAATCAATAAATGAATTATTTTTAATGAATGAAGTTTCACTCAGTGCACCAAGCATTACAATAGTTTTATTAAAATGAGGCTCCACAACTTTACATTACGGTACACTTTAGGGTGTAACACTGTAAATGTAATCAATACTTTCAATATGGTCAATCTCCATAGCTCAACATTGTAACTGATAATTTTATTACAGTTAGTCTTCACAGATTTATACAGACGAGCTTAATTTTCATTCAGGCAAATCTATATCTATGAAGCTTTGACATAGAACAATAAAGGTGAAACTGCCTCGTTAAATACTAAAGTATTTATTGATTAGAGAATATGACAAGAGTAAAATGCTCACTGTCAAACATTCTGTGCTTTTAATGTGATGCACATGAAAAGCTGTTGTTCAAATATTCTATCATCAAAATACTTATTTTCCTATCCAACACTATGCACTATGGCAGTGATCTCATTTTTCCACATAAAAGATGAGTTAGAGAAACACATTTACACAGTCACTAGCGGACTGTATTTATTATAGATCAATAATGAACAATATCATTATTAATATTAGACATGCAATAAGGGATTTAAATTAAATGAACAAAACTCATTATTGTAAGGAATCTAAAGAAGCTAGTTTCAAGAGGTCACGAAGCAGGTATCTTATTATTATAGTAAGATTTATTTTCCAAAGATTTTTCTTCAGTTCATCCAAGGGATCTGGACTAAAATACAATGACCAATCAGATTTTCAATAATTAAAGAAGATTCGAATATCACATAAAAACGACGATAACATTCACAGTGACATAATCGAGTACAGCGGATAAAAATCTATTTGTTTAAAGCTGATCTTATATTTGATATCTATCTCATGACTGTATAAAAAGGCATGCTGAAGAGCCCTTATGGTTCTTCACGAGGCACACACCACTCATCTACAATATTAATCATACGCAGATAAATAATAAATCACTAGTCATGCACTGCCTTTTTCAATTGAGGAACGAAAAACAAATCAACGAGCATCATGTGCCAGCAGATGTTATTGGGCATATGATAACCTGCCCTTAAAAATTTTGCCTTGTTTGGGCATGACCGTATGATGGCCTTACAACTGCAAAGTGCACCACAGCCAGGGTTATTTTGAAATCCAAGTCTTTTTCATAACATGAGTATCTAAAAATGCTTTAAAATGTGTCAAGAATATTAATAGTGATGCTCTCAATTCAAAAATAGCCTTTCAAAGCCACAATACAATTAACTTTCAGAACCAGTTCTTTAAATTTATTTTAAAATCTCCAGGAACTTCAGGGAGCGATGACTGTTTTGTTACAATGTATAGAAATACAATACAGTAAAAGATTATCCTAATCAAAAAGAAACCTGCCCAGTTTTCCAGAAATTTAAGAAATTAAAAATAATTCTATGTGTTCAAGGAAATTAAGATATAATTGCACCACTGATTGATGTGATTCACACTGTCTAGTGCCAGTTCTACTTGATGAATATATTTTACAAAGACTACAAAACTGCCTAGATTTTGTAGCATTTAAAGGTCAAGATAGATATGTAGAAGAAGCAGGAGCAGTAGCAAAATAGCCATAATATTAATAGTGCAAATCTGTGATCCATCTCAAAAGGACAAAAATGGAGTTATAGCAAAGATGCAGAGGGTTAGGTCTTTTCCCCTCAAAATATACTAAAAAAAGTAATAGATACTAGTTAGTCAAACCTACCCTTAAAGAAATGACGTCACATTCGTGCCATAAATCGTCATCTACCTACACAGCTGTGAACTCATACTAGCAGGATCAGTAGAGACAAATCTCATATAAAACAAGCCAATAAGAATTTACCATCGCAATGTCACTCAGGCACAACAAGTTAGCCTTCATTATAATTCGCAGACCAAAGAGAAATTATGATTGCAACTCAACAGTGTTCTGATAGAAACTTCGGGGGCAAAAATACAGAGCAACTCTTCCTTTTATCACAAAGAACTGATTTACCTACATTCGATCTAGATGCAGGTGTACAATCCGTGGAATGATGCCTGTGACTCATCTACTACCCTCCTCGAAATGAACAGACCAGACTGAAGACTTCTCATCTATCTGCTAATATTACATAGCAGAAGTTTTAACTGATTCATTGAACACTCTTTTTTTCTAATCCTTTTCTCTGTCCTCCTACATTCCCTCTTTCTTCCATTTTAAGTTTTTACTTTTTTTCTTTATCAGTAGTATTTTTAGAGCAATATTATGCACCTCTTTAACCTTTTGCATTGAGATATTCATATAATAATAATCTCATGTTGACGTATTAAAAGTTTAATTTAATTCTGTAACAAAAAGTCTTTTCAGATGACAAAGTTTTGGATTTAATTATGTTAAAAAAGATTGTTAATATTTGATCTGCTCTTTTACAGAATCTCCCTACACTGATAAGCTAAAGAATGAAAGCAGTTTTAAATCCTGCATCACGTACAAAACTTTGAATGGCCTTTTCTAAGAGAATACAACTATGAACATTTAATAACCTCTTGATGTAGACCTACCCTCCAGCGCTTTTCAACAATACAGCAAAAAAATGGAGAAGTTGTAAATAAGGACCAAAGAGACTTTTAATCATTGCCTCATTCACACTCTCAGTTTTTTCTAAAATAATTTCTACATAAAGCCCAAGTTTCAAATAAAATGATGTGCTTACAGTACAACAAAACGAAGTACAACTACAAAAAAGCAAATTTTTTTTTCTTCATCCCACTTTTTTATAAGTGATTCATTCATAATTCAATAGCATAAAAATCTCTTGTTAATAAATAACAGCAGCGCAGTGTGTTTTCAGTAAACTTTGACAGAGCACCTTGACAGTCCTTAGCACAGTTCATTTTGGTTCATCCACATCAGATGAGAGTGTATAAATATCAGCCTCCACTATAAGGAACTTTATAAAAAGTGCAATAGATAAAACTATATTGAAAGTTCTGTATATATATCTGACCTGGCTGTAAAGCTTTTTGCAATATAGAATGTCAAAACGAAGATACACAGTAGCTCCTCATTATAATTAAAAAAAAAAATTATTAGATTTAAATCTATGCATACATTCAGGCTTTAGGAATAGGATGGTGACCAATGGTATACATGTTTTGACTTCATCTCTGCTTGGAATAGATTATCGAATCATATAGGAGTACTTCTGACTGAGTACTGTACCTCCAACAATCAGGTGGGCTTTGTTTCATTAGGCAATACATAGAACTCATTTTGTAAATCATTTTCCAACAATTACTTGCCAATTATAAAAAAAAAAACTACAGCACCATATATATAACATATAACTTAATATACTAAACCAAAATACCCAATCGAAAGTCCGACCAGTACCAATCATACACATTTGTTTCTTCCTTCCAATATAAATTCTGACAACATCCTTACTTACATCTTTTTAATGCTTTAGGATGAATAAGTTCTCTCCAAAAAGAGAGCTGGAACAGTTAATACTAATAATAGCAGCACTGAACGAGACCTTTAACAAAACTAACCAAGTACTTTGGATTTTGATTCATCTTCCCTCCCTTAGTAAAATAGTATTCATGATCAGTGTGGGATTCACGACCTTGGTGTGGTTCATTTTCAAATGGTTTGGCTGGGCTCTTGCTGTCTCAAGTCACTCTTATAAACTAGTTTTTCCAAACATAGAAATCCGTTTTTTACTCTACATCCCAATACCTCTCACTCTGATTAGTTTGAAATCCAATGGTCTAGAAAAAATTCTAGTAGAGATGTGGCCAAAAAATCAAAACTTTTGGCAGATTTTGCCTCTGAATGATTGATTACTAGAGATCTAGAGAACTAGCTATGAATCTAGATATCCTGAACTAAGAATCTAAAGATCTAGATCTAGATCTAGATTCTAGGTCTCTCTAGATAAGAAGCTAAACATCTGAAATTGTTATCTATAAATTTTAATTTGAATATAAATCTAGATTAGTAGGCTTTAGTAAAGTTACAGACTCTGAACTAGATTAGGCCGATAGGCCTACTATCTTCAGAACTTTCGAGTCAAGAAAATCTATTATGGTATAGAATCTAGATGTAGATGTAGATTTAGATATCTAGATTTGAAACAAAATTCAAAGGATCACATTTCTCAATCTATGTCTGGACTATGATTCACCAACACACCGCTCAGCACAGAAGATCTAATTCTAAACAGCCTCACTACCGGCAGACGGTCAGTGCTGTAAATGATGCCCCTTGGCCGATCAATGGCACTCAGAATTCACAAATGTTCCAACTGATTAATGATCATTATGATCGTAATTTCCTATTTCAGACAGGTTATTTTCCCTGCTTCTAGAGATTAGATCATGATCTAGATTGCAGCTGATCTAAAACTCTCTGCATCTATTCGAAAAGCTAGATCTAGATCTAGATCTAGAAGTCTAGATCTAGGCCTAGATTGCATGAGAAGTATAGATCGGCTGAGTATGCCTAGCGCTATTTAGTGTTCTCTGCGTCAGAAGATTTGAGCCAAAGATTGGCATTGTTTTTCTCCCCTCCCTGGAATGTCCAAAACTCGCATTTGACAAGAATTTATGCACAGTAGACACGCAGTTCACTCACATCAAAGTTAGTGTGGTCCCCAGCGCCGTCGATCATCGGATTAAAGATTCTAAAAACTGAAACACACAACACACTTGACCCGATATCAGGCCAACCAGCTAAAAGGCAAAGGCAGGCACTCTGGTCGCTGCATTTAAAACGATTCCAGTTGTATTCGATACCAGTTACAAAAAAATGGTAGCTTTGAGCAATCGGGTACTGCATATCATTTTTTTTCCTTGTAAAATTTCATCCTAGATATCTTATGCTTTTTCTATACTAGGCTCCTTATCTACATTAGGCCACCTTAGCTTGCTTTAATTAACAAATCCCGTAAGTCTACTGAGGTAAGGATGGGGCGATGGTGAGTTATTAATCATGTCGGTGTATTACAGCACGATCCGCACTAGCTTTTCTTCCTAATCTTTAGTCCTTTAATCAAGTAGTAAAACATTTTATCATTGTACTCAGTGAAACATCCTCTTCTATAGCATTGTTTGTCTCATTTCTGGGGTATTGTAATCTATTCGCATGTGAATACAAGATGGTGAGAATAGATGGGTTAATCACATAGGGAAAGCAATGCCGTATAATTATTTATATTGTCGAAAGAAAGGGTCGGGTGGAGAATAAACAGCAGGCGGGAGACGGATGTGAACAGGACTGGGAGGGTTAGAATGAGATAGACGTAATAGAAGAGAGAGAGAGAGAGAGAGAGAGAGAGAGAGAGAGAGAGAGAGAGACAGGCACAAAGAAAGAGAGACAGATAGACAGGCAGAGAGAAAGAGAGACAGATAGACAGGCAAAGACAGAGACAGATAGACAGGCACAGAAAGAGAGACAGAGACAGATAGACAGGCAGAGACAGAGACAGATAGACAGGCACAGAGACAGAGACAGATAGACAGGCAGAGACAGAGACAGATAGACAGGCACAGAAAGAGAGACAGATAGACAGGCAGAGAAAGAGACAGATAGACAGGCAGAGACAGAGACAGATAGACAGGCAGAGAAAGAGACAGATAGACAGGCAGAGAAAGAGACAGATAGACAGGCAGAGACAGAGACAGATAGACAGGCACAGAGACAGAGACAGATAGACAGGAAGAGACAGAGACAGATAGACAGGCAGAGACAGAGACAGATAGACAGGCACAGAAAGAGAGACAGATAGACAGGCAGAGACAGAGACAGATAGACAGGCAGAGACAGAGACAGATAGACAGGCAGAGACAGAGACAGATAGACAGGCAGAGACAGAGACAGATAGACAGGCAGAGACAGAGACAGATAGACAGGCAGAGACAGAGACAGATAGACAGGCAGAGACAGAGACAGATAGACAGGCAGAGAGAAAGAGAGACAGATAGACAGGCAGAGACAGAGACAGATAGACAGGCACAGAGACAGAGACAGATAGACAGGCAGAGACAGAGACAGATAGAAAGGCAGAGACAGAGACAGATAGACAGGCAGAGACAGAGACAGATAGACAGGCAGAGAGAAAGAGAGACAGATAGACAGGCAGAGACAGAGACAGATAGACAGGCAGAGACAGAGACAGATAGACAGGCACAGAAAGAGAGACAGATAGACAGGCAGAAACAGAGACAGATAGACAGGCAGAGACAGAGACAGATAGACAGGCAGAGAGAAAGAGAGACAGATAGACAGGCAGAGACAGAGACAGATAGACAGGCACAGAAAGAGAGACAGATAGACAGGCAGAGACAGAGACAGATAGACAGGCAGAGACAGAGACAGATAGACAGGCAGAGAGAAAGAGAGACAGATAGACAGGCAGAGACAGAGACAGATAGACAGGCAGAGACAGAGACAGATAGACAGGCAGAGACAGAGACAGATAGACAGGCACAGAAAGAGAGACAGATAGACAGGCAGAGACAGAGACAGATAGACAGGCAGAGACAGAGACAGATAGACAGGCAGAGACAGAGACAGATAGACAGGCAGAGAGAAAGAGAGACAGATAGACAGGCAGAGACAGAGACAGATAGACAGGCAGAGAAAGAGAGACAGATAGACAGGCACAGAGAGACAGAGAGAGATAGACAGGCAGAGACAGAGACAGATAGACAGGCAGAGACAGAGACAGATAGACAGGCAGAGACAGAGACAGATAGACAGGCACAGAAAGAGACAGATAGACAGGCAGAGACAGAGACAGATAGACAGGCAGAGACAGAGACAGATAGACAGAGACAGATAGACAGGCAGAGACAGAGACAGATAGACAGGCAGAGAAAGAGACAGATAGACAGGCAGAGAAAGAGACAGATAGACAGGCAGAGACAGAGACAGATAGACAGGCACAGAAAGAGAGACAGATAGACAGGCAGAGACAGAGACAGATAGACAGGCAGAGAGAAAGAGAGACAGATAGACAGGCAGAGACAGAGACAGATAGACAGGCACAGAAAGAGAGACAGATAGACAGGCAGAGAGAAAGAGAGACAGATCTATAGACAGGCAGAGACAGAGACAGATAGACAGGCAGAGAAAGAGAGACAGATAGACAGGCAGAGAAAGAGACAGATAGACAGGCAGAGACAGAGACAGATAGACAGGCACAGAAAGAGAGACAGATAGACAGGCAGAGACAGAGACAGATAGACAGGCAGAGACAGAGACAGATAGACAGGCAGAGACAGAGACAGATAGACAGGCAGAGACAGAGACAGATAGACAGGCAGAGACAGAGACAGATAGACAGGCACAGAAAGAGAGACAGATAGACAGGCAGAGACAGAGACAGATAGACAGGCAGAGACAGAGACAGATAGACAGGCAGAGAGAAAGAGAGACAGATAGACAGGCAGAGACAGAGACAGATAGACAGGCACAGAAAGAGAGACAGATAGACAGGCACAGAGAGACAGAGAGAGAGAGATACATGTAGAAAAAGACAGAGACAATGAGCGGAAGAGAGACACGAGCAAAGACAGTGATACAGAGACAATGAGCGGAAGAGAGACACGAGCAAAGACAGTGATACAGAGACACAGAAGAGGTATTGGTCACAGAGGCACTGAGCCGACCGTGGTGACCGGCCAAGTAGATCTATGTTCAGTGAACCATGACCAGGAGAATAAAAGTCCTTAGGACTACTAAGCAAAACGTATAAAATATTCATCAAAATTCGCGCATGTCCAAGGCGCGTTCCGTAATGTTTGTAGAAAAAAAAAGAAAAGAATAAGAAAAAAAAAAAACAGTGTCATATTTCCAGAAGGTAAACATTGCAGAATTGAGGATGACTAAATAATTTATTTACACAATACCTTCCCCTCCTCCTTTACCCCTCCTCACAACGTGTGAAAGAAAAAAATCGAAAAGGAAATCAGAAAAGACATAAGTCAATGACATTTCTTTTCTCATCATTTCCCCCTGGTTTCAAAAGTACAAAAAGACTACATATCAAATAAAAAGCATTGTTTACGACTGAGGTAGAAGCGACTGTGACAACAAGATGTTCACAATTGTATCGCGTGCGCTCTTTGCATATAAATTGGGTCGAAAATAGTTTGGTCCTAGAATTTAATTATTTTTTTTTATTATGTAAAAATCAAATAAATTATATAAATTATATATAAACATATATATATATAATATATTATATATATATATATATATATATATATATATATATATATATATATATATGATGAAAACAATAATTGTTCGCTATTAATTTTCTTATCAGAAACTCGCGTAAACAAAATTAGTATCGATACCAAAAATTACAGCCAAAACAGTATCGAATCGATCGAAAAAAATGTTTATTGAGATGGGGTAAAAAAACGGAAGAAGATAGGGCAATCGGCAGTCTGCTCGCACAAGCCCAAGGTATAGAACTAAACGACCTCGGATTGACAGCGAGTGACCTCGAGGGTCACGTCTGCACTTGCCGCTCTATGGATGCTACATGTACTAAAAATAATTAACCATTTATTCGCTGGCCGTAGAAGCTAGTTTACTGTTGTTGTTTTCTTTGTTTACAGCCACGCAAGGTCTCAAGGATTACTACCTGAAGAGCTTGTGTGACATTGTTTATACAAAAATTGATCTCCATCCCCATCTCTGCATGTCACATCAGGAAAAGATTTTTCCATTGCGGGTGTGTAACAACTAAGCCCAGGTGTGTAAGCCCAATTTTTAAACTTTGCGAGCTAACCCAGGTAGGATATTGAGCCTGTGTCTGCTTTTATCGAGGATGTCATCGGGAAGATGTGTGGGAAGATTAGAGGCATGGATTGAAACTAGGGCTCCGATAGGGTGATCACCCAACGGATTAGATCTCACATTTGAGCTCATGTTTTTCATGCAGTGATCCATCAATCGTGACTTTAAATGGTTTTATGTGCCCAAGTGTGAAAGCCTCAAACTCATATACGTCATAAGTAATGTAGAACCCTATATAATCGATATGCCTCCCCCCCCCCTTTTTCCTCCTCCTCCTTCTTCTTCTTCTTCTTCTTCTTCTTCTTCTTCTTCTTCTTCTTCTTCTTCTTCTTCTTCTTCTTCTTCTTCTTCTTCTTCTTCTTCTTCTTCTTCTTCTTCTTCTTCTTCTTCTTCTTCTTCTTCTTCTTCTTCTTCTTCTTCTTCTTCTTCTTCTTCTTCTTCTTCTTCTTCTTCTTCTTCTTCTTCTTCTTCTTCTTCTTCTTCTTCTTCTTCTTCTTCTCCTCCTCCTCCTCCTCCTCCTCCTCCTCCGCCTGCTTCATTCCACCGCCTCCACCATTTCCTAATCATCATCCTGTTATTCTTTTCAATACGCCTTTCTTTCTTCTTTTGTAACTTTCTAACTTTTGAGTATCGGAAACGGAAAAATATGAAAACATTATTTATCTTCTATAGGACTTGTATTGATATGTGCGCACGCAAAATTTGACGAGGGATAGTCGATAAACGATTAAGAATCAAGCTATTTTCACGAGTCTTGTCTAAAATAAAACAGAAAACATTATCGCTTCTAAACACCGACACCTATAATCTTTAACTTCAACGATTGATTTATGTAAGCCTTGGTTATGATCCACTGCATCAAATTAAGCATCAACTTGAGACTCCTGAACTGAACATGCTTTATTACTGTTATTATTTTTATTATTATTATTATTATTATTATTATTATTATTATTATTATTATTATTATTATTATTATTATTATTATTATTATTATTATTATTATCATTATTATTATTATTATTATTATTATTATTATTATTATTATTATTATTATTATTATTATTATTATTATTATTATTATTATTATCATTATCATTATTATTATCATTATTATTATTATTATTATTATTATTATTATTATTATTATTATTATTATTATTATTATTATTATTATTATTATTATTATTATTATTATTATTATTATTATTATTATTATTATTATTATTATTATTATTTGTTTAGAAAGCTTGAAATGTGTCATCTAAACTGAGAGTTGCTGGGTTTCCATTTCACAAACGCGTGCATCTATGTATTACTATTAGGTATATGTATTAGAAAATAAGCTTCAGATCGTATGACAAATGGTACTGCTCAGACATACAGCTCCAACAGTATCTACTAGCTCCATTGTTCTCGCATGACAGCACTTGATCAATAGGATCACAATTGGATGAGCTTTATGCGCTTGAACCAAGAGCCATACGTCAGCACGGCCATCTGTTCCAACCCAACCCTCGGACATCCAGCTGAATGCCCTATCTATTTGCCTGGGTGTGTTTCAGCTGTTTGCTCGGAGTAAACCCTGCATGTAGCTGGTGCTGAACACACTTACATAGACAACAGTTTCTGACGGTACTTAGGGCATGGGTGAGCGTGGTGGGAAACTGCTTGTAATATCTCTCTGTCTGTTTGTCTGTCTGTCTGTCTGTCTGTCTGTCTGTCAGTCTGTCTGTTTGTCTGTCTGTCTGTCTGTCTATCTGTCTCTCTCTCTCTCTCTCTCTCTCTCTCTCTCTCTCTCTCTCTCTCTCTCTCTCTCTCTCTCTCTCTCTCTCTCTCTCTCTCTCTCTAGAACTCTGTCTCCCTCTCCCCGTCCCTCTTTATTTCAAATCTCTACTTCTTTCTGTTTGTCTCGCTCCCATCTCTTATCAATTCTTTCTGCGCTATTTCTTTCCTTTTCTCATCTCTCTATCAGATCTCTCTCTCTCTCTCTCTCTCTCTCTCTCTCTCTCTCTCTCTCTCTCTCTCTCTCTCTCACTCTCTCTCTGTCGCTGACTTTCCTCTTCTTTCTACCGCAAATTTGCTTAAACTTATCCAGCTTGATGCCCAGAACCGTCCATTCAGAATGTAAATACAAAAAGCACCTTTGATTTTACGCCTATATTTGGTTCTTGTTGAAAGGGAAAAAAAAGATATCACTAATTGATGTTTACGCCACGTTGGATACTGATCTGTTCCCTCCAAACTGGCTTAAACCATTTGTTGATGCACTTAACGAGCAATTCATTTCAAGTACTAAATTCTAGTGTTTACTGAATTTATGCAACAAGCACACAAGACCACAATAAAACTAAAAGAGCAACATTCTTGAGATCTTGTTCTTGTTCTTGTTCTTCTTTTTCTTCTTCGTGCTTTTGTTCTTGTTCTTGATCTTCTTTTTCTTATTGTTTATGTTTATGTTTATGTTGTTGTTGTTGTTGTTGTTGTTGTTGTTGTTGTTGTTCTTCTTCTTCTTCTTCTTCTTCTTCTTCTTCTTCTTCTTCTTCTTCTTCTTCTTCTTCTTCTTCTTCTTCTTCTTCTTCTTCTTCTCCTTCTTCTCCTTCTTTTTTTTTTTTTTTTTCTTCTTCTTCTTCTTCTTCTTCTTCTTCTTCTTCTTCTTCTTCTTCTTCTTCTTCTTCTTCTTCTTCTTCTTCTTCTTCTTCTTCTTCTTCTTCTTCTTCTTCTTCTTCTTCTTTTTCCATATCTACCTCTTCATTCTTGACTAAAATAGGAGATGAAAGTTCTTTGCTATAAAATAGGGAACTAAATCATAGCGGTGAGAGAGAAATAAAAAAAATTGAGAGGAAGAAAGAGAGAGAGTGAGAGAGACAGAGACAGAGATGGAGAGAAAGAAAAAGAGAGAGAGAGAGAGAGAAAAAAAAAGGAAGAAAGAAAGGGAGAGAGAGAGAGAGAGAGAGAGCGAGAGAGGGAGAGAGAGAGAGAGAGAGAGAGAGAGAGAGAGAGAGAGAGAACACAGCAAGAACGTGTATTAGCATCATTGGCCATAGGATGTACAAAGTGGTCAAACTAAGAGCTCTAGAATGTTCACCGCCACACATTTATTTGTTGACAGACAAATCAACGTTTGTCCCCCCCCCCCCCTCTTCCTCCTTCCCAACCTCACACACACACACACTCTCATATACATGCCTTACTCTTTCTCTTGCTCTTTCTCTCCTTCTCACTGTCATTCTCATTGATTAAGTTGTTTTCTCTGTGTCTGAAACCTTAAGATCACCACTTTAGTAAATGGGTTTTTTAAACGTCACAAACAACCGTCTGTCCGTCTCTCTATATGTCTCTCTCTCTCTCTCTCTCTCTCTCTCTCTCTCTCTCTCTCTCTCTCTCTCTCTCTCTCTCTCTCTCTCTCTCTATCTATCTATCTATCTATCTATCTATCTATCTATCTATCTATCTATCTATCTATCTATCTATCTATCTATCTCTCCCTCTCTCTCTCTCCGTCTGCCTGTCTCTGCCTCTGTCTGTCTGTCTCTCTCTGTCTCTATCTTTCTTTTCACTGCCTCTATCTCCGTTTCTCTCGCCGTCTCTGTCTCTGTCTCTCTTTCTTTCTATCTCGTTTCCCCTTCATCTCTTCAAAAATCTCTCGAAGTCTACGTCTCTTCCTACAATAATTATTTATCTCCCTCTCTGTTCTTTTGATTCCTCCCCTCCAATTCCTTTTGCCCTTTTCTTCTCGGCCAACATACACATCCTGGTCAAGGCGACTGTATCTCTATCTAATTATGTATGTTTTATACTTTCCTGAATTCTTTTCTTCGTGTTTATTTTACAAAAATACTCTTTTGGCGCAGCATAGAGAAACCGCCATCAAACAGCGAATACGTTTCCTCTTGGAGGAAATGGCCAGTCTCAATAATTCTAAAGATAACCAATCTACCTTTACACCACAGCTCTCACAATCCCCAGCATCTCGTTTTACACACACACACACACACACACACACAATTACCTGAACTCTTCTTCCTTTAACAATGTGGACTCTAGACAGATGGGGTTTAACAAACGTACAGACAAAAAAGAAGTTTTGGAGGTGAAGGCATGATAATGGCATAACCCGAAGAAGATTGGAAATCAGGCAGACAGACAGAGAGACAGACAAACAGATAGAGACTGAGAGACTGGAAGAGTGGGGACTTGAGAGAGATAACGGTGTGAGTCTCTCTCTCTCTCTCTCTCTCTCTCTCTCTCTCTCTCTCTCTCTCTCTCTCTCTCTCTCTCTCTCTCTCTCTCTCTCTCTCTCTTAGAGACTGGAAGAGAAGGACATGAAAAAACTGGCTATCCCTCTCTCTCTTTCTCTCTCACCCCCTCATTTCTCTCTCTGAGAGACTGGAAGAGTGGAACTTGAAGAGAGATAACGGTGTTAGTCTCTCTCTCTCTCTCTCTCTCTCTCTCTCTCTCTCTCTCTCTCTCTCTCTCTCTCTCTCTCTCTCTCTCTCTCTCTCTCTCTCTCTCTCTCTTTATCTCTCCAGGCAGGCAGTATGGATCAATGCCACCAGACCTGATGGAATGTTGCTCTATCGATCTCCCCTTGCCTGCGTCTTGGTTCAAGGCGAGGGGCGGAGGCAGAGAGAAATAAATAGCTAAAATTGTTGGATAGGTAGACAGTATATACCTATGGTATCGCCCAAAATGAGACGTTTTGCGGCATTTACGTATATTGACATATCGGTAAATACACATTTTCGGTACGCCCAATGCTCCCAGTGACTATGCAAACAAAAAAACTTCAAATTTTGTAGAAAATCTTATCTCAGTATCCGAGGCTTTGGGATAGATCATTTTTTTTTTGTATAATATAGTATAATATATCATGAAATATTTTTATTTCGATTATGATTGTTGAGCTCATTTATTCCTCCTGAGTTTCCATTTTTAGAATTCATGATCGATCTAGGCGAGTGGCGGGTGCATCAAAAAGAAGACTAAGCTTTTTCTAAGGAAATATGTAGATCTAGAATCAAGCCTAAATCAAACATCAGTTACCTCAATTTCTTATATTAGTTATTAGGAATAGGATCTCATGAAGAGATATCTAGACTTTTGCTTACAAATCTGCCCTGAGAAACCTACACGTTTAAAGGTACTCATAGGTGTGCAAAACTGGTGCTGTTATGAATGCTCACTGATGCGCAAAACACTGGTGCTACAACCAATGCTTACAGGTGCACAAAACACTGGTGCTACAACCAATGCTTACAGGTGCACAAAACACTGGTGCCGCCAAAAATGCTTTATGTTGCACAAAATACTGGTGCTACTAACAATGCTTACAGGTGCGCAAAACACTCGTGCTGTAACCAATGCTCACTGATGCGCAAAACACTAGTGTTACTAGTACTACCAATGCTCACTAGAGTGCAAAACACTAGTATTACTAGTACTACCAATGCTCACTAGTGCGCACAACACTGGTGTTACTCCCAATGCATACAGGTGCGCAACACATTGAAGCCATTACGGTTACCAATGTCCGCAGATCTGCAAACACTGATTCTACTCCTATGCTCAACGTACGCAAAACACCGGTGCTACTCTACCACTGCTTACAGGTGTGCAACACATTGGTGCCATACCAATGTTCACAGGTGCGCAAAACACTTATTTTTTCTCATATGCTCTCACGTGGGAAACCACTGGTGCTAATATTAACATGCTTACAAGTGGACAATACATTAGGGTGACTATCAATGTCCACAGGTGCCCAAAACATTGGTTTTGCTCCCATGCCCACAGGTCAGACTATTAGAGCTTTAACTAATACTCACAGGTTCGAAAAATCTGGTGCTGTTACAAATAGTTACATGTGTGCAAAACGCTGGTGCTACTACCACTGTTCACCTGTGTGCAAAATACTGGTGCTACTTATCAATGACGGCAAGAGCAAAAATAAAGCTTTTAAAAGGTAGCACATATGAAAAAAAAAATTATATATTATAATTTGGCTAACTTCTAAATGCCATCATCACGTTTGAAATTTAAAAGATTCGGAACTCTCTGCAGACTTAAATGGAGACTCCCGTACGTGGACAGGATGGCATCTTCACCCAAACCGGGTACAGTTGCTTCAATAAATTGTTATGTTCAACTGGAACCGCATTCAGTGGCTTCAAGCCCCAGGCAGGATGAAACGTTCACCTACAAAACATACATTTGCTTTTAGACTGTTAAGTTTAACGAAACTACAAGTACTTGCTTTAATGCATAGAACAAGATAAACTCTTAACCCGAACAGGTTTAATTAGTATAACAGCGGGTCAAACATCCACTTATTTTTTTTTATACACTGAAAAGATGTTACGTTCACCGAAATTGAATTTAGTAGCTTCAGTACGAATCAGGATTTTCCTGTTCAACACGTTTTCCTTTACCAGATAAAAAGATGAAACCTTTCACTTCCAAGAGATCAAACTTATCCGCTAGATACTACTTCTACCAAGTTTTCCTTTACTTCATAAAAAATGAAACCTTCAAAAGTTTTGCTTATCCGCGGGTTGTTACCATCACCAAGTTTTCCTTTACTTCATAAATAGATAAAACCTTCAGTAAGTTTTGCTTATCCGCTGGATGCTACTTCCACCAAGTTTTCCGTTACTTCATAATAAAAAGATGGAAGATCCCACTTAAAGGGTTTTGCTTATCCGCTGGATGCTACTTCCACCAAGTTTTCCGTTACTTCATAATAAAAAGATGGAAGATCCCACTTAAAGGGTTTTGCTTATCCGCTGGATGCTACTTCCACCAAGTTTTCCGTTACTTCATAATAAAAAGATGGAAGATCCCATTTAAAGGGCTTTGCTTATCCGCGGGATGCTATCTCTACCAAGTTTTCCTTTACTTCATAAATAGATGAATCACATGCACGAGTTTTGTTCATCTTGAGGATTCTCTCTTCTAGGGTCAGGGAGAATGGGATGCAGTGGGGCGGGGGAAGAGATGAGGAGTCGAAGACTGAAGATACGGAGCAAGAAACAAAGTTAGCAAAGTTGCGACTTACCCTCTTGCATGCTTTTGCGCTGTTTGGCCAATGTCGGCGTGGACGGTTGGATGGTCACTATTGGCACGGACAAAGTGGACATCATTGGCGATGGTGGTTTACTCAGGTCCGTGTCGTCTCGACCTCCTGGTAAAACACGACACACGAGAGAACAGCCTGTTACATTGGCAGTGATAGTAGTTGCTGTGTGCACTACAGTTTTGGTTCACATTGGCAGTGATAGTAGTTGCTGTGGGCACTACAATTTTGGTTCACATTGGCTTTTTTTTTTTTTTGTTTGTTTGTTTTGTTAATAACGCTGATGAACCTGAAAGTTATTGCTGTTGTTGCTGTTGTTGTTGTTGTTGTTGTTGTTGTTGTTGTTGTTGTTGTTGTTGTCGTCGGTCCTGTTTATGTTGTTACTTTGTAGCTATCGTTTTTATTCCTGATGCAGTTGGCATTGATGTTCTTGTTAATGTTTTCACAGATGGTGCGGCTCTTGTTATTACTGTAACGGATGCTGTGATTTATCCTTTTGTTGTCCTTTCTATTGTCATTATTTCTGTCACTATTGCGTTTTTTTGTTTTCTCTCGCAGTTCGATGATGTTATTGTTGTTGTTGATAATGTTGTTGCTTTTGTTGTTAGTGTATTGAATTTTTGTTGTTGTCACTGTTAGTATGATGAAGATAATGATGATGATGATGATGATGAAAATGATGTTGGTGATAATGATGAGGATGATTATGATGATGAAGATGATGTTGGTGATAATGATGATGATGATGATGATGATGATGATGATGATGATGATGATGATGATGATGATGAAGATGATGTTGGTGATGATGATGATGATGATGATGATGATGATGATGATGATGATGATGATGATGGTGGAGATGATGATGTTGGTGATAATGATGATGATGATGATGATGGTGGAGATGATGATGTTGGTGATAATGATGAGGATGATTATGATGAAGATGATGTTGGTGATAATGATGAGGATGATTATGATGAAGAAGAAGAAGATCAGGAAGATGCTTACGATGATGAGAAAAGCGCTGGCACCGCCTGAAATGTGTGCGCACAAACGGGAGTAGAGAATAATATATTTATGCATAGAAATTGTTTAATAGGCTTATACCTAGCCCCGTTGTATGACTAGATGATAGACTAATGGAGATGTTAATAATATAGATGATAGACTAATGGAGATGTTAATAATATAGGTATACTTCTGGATTCGTGCAATTAAAAAAAAAATTTTTTTTCTAAATTTTTGTGCTCTTTCTATAATGTTGACATCTCTGGTGGGCGGTGCTTGTCAGAAATTAGAGTTACATATGTTTACCGATTTAAACAATCCACGGGCCGAGTAACGCTATCAATCATTTCAGGAACGGTTACAAATTTGAAGAAAACAAAGGGAGACTATAATTCTAATGGTAAATTTCTAATTCTTCGTTGGTGGCTTCCCTTGATAATTTTTTTTCTCTTTTTTTATGTGCGTGTGTGTGTGTGTGGGGGGGGGCATGAGGCTATCACCTGTTGCATTGCCACTTTCGCTCATTCTTATCGCTTTCAGAATAGCTTGAAAAATCGTTTTTAATTTTTATTTATTATTTGTTGTTCTTGCTAATGGTTATGCCATAATAACTTGATTTTAATATTTTGAAATAATAATTATTTTCAAGTTGGATTCAAAATGAACGGTGAAAAATAAGATCACGAGGGATCAAACCTAATGTTTGTCGTAAGCTGTGGCCATCCAGGGAATATCGGGAGTCATCTGTAATTCCCGGAGAAAACTCCACACCACATAACTCTCTTTGATGTGATTGGGGGCTACCATACTAGATTCAGGTCCTATAGAAGACGGCACACATACAGTGAATATGAATGATAATTCATATAATCATATATATATATATATATATATATATATATATATATATATATATATATATATATATATATATATCCCGCCTGCCTGAGCCTACACTCCATGCTTGATAGCAAGGTGCACTGTCTGTAACATGATTTTAGTCTATAGAATTGCTAAACCATAAGCTCATGTCTGTCATATCTAGCTGGGAGGATGAGAACAGCTAACACAACTTGTATAATAAGATGTTAAGTGGATTTCATGGTATGCATTATTAGTGACCATAATGACCCAGTGATAAGAGGACCAAATTATCGCATCATTTTGTATAATTATTATGAAACACAGTTCGTTGAGTGCCTCTGATACGTCCAATTTCTTTCCTTTTTTTTTCTTTCAAAACGTTTCTTCAGAGTTTAACATTTCTGCTACGTTGGGATGCGTTTTCCAGAAGCCTAAATATTTGTATTAATTATTTGGTTTACTTTATAATCGTAACCCTTCATTTTCATAACCAAGGGACTTAAGTCAGAATTCCCACACTTTTAGTATTACAAGGGTTACCCTTCTTACGTTTGATAAATATAAATAAAGAGGGGCAAACAAACTGAATTTCTCAAGAGAGATTCAATATTAGGGATTTAGAAAAGAGCAAATTATGGTAAAACATCGTAAAAGTTGACAGGTGATTTTTTTCTTCTGCTAAAAGAAAGAATGAAATTAGAAGGGTCTTCATCTTATGACTGGTAGGGACCAGGTAGTGAAGTTTGAGACAGTTATATTTCTCAAGAATGTCTTCACGGAAAATAAAAAAAAAAGTATTGGAGTTGTGGGGGAGGCTTCAGGGAGAGATTGGGAGAGGAGCAGAGAGAGAGAGAGAGAGAGAGAGAGAGAGAGAGAGAGAGAGAGAGAGAGAGAGAGATAAAGAAAGAAAGAGAGAGATAAAGAGAGAGAGATAAAGAGAGGGAGAGAGAGATAAAGAGAGAGAAAGAGAGAAAGAGAGAGAGAAAGAGAGAGAGAGAGAGAGAGAGAGAGAGAGAGAGAGAGAGAGAGAGAGAGAGAGAGAGACGGGCAGACAAACAGACAGACAGACAGACAGACAGAGACATAGAGAAAGAGAGAGGTGGGAGAAAAGAGGACAGGAATCCGTTTGAACCCTTATAGTTATAAAGGTTCACATCCTGTTAGAAACACGACAGAATTATTAAGGGTGTACCTCTCTGTTTTTCTCTCATTGAAAAAATGTTTTAACAGAACTATTTTCTTGGCTATTTTTTTCGTGAAAAGTAGTTCATAAATAAGGAAGTTACGGATATGAATTTAACGAAAAAATTAATTTTTAAACTCTGGTTTCTAGGGTCACAACCAAAGGAAAATAATAATAATAATAATAATAATAATAATAATAATAATAATAATAATAATAATAATAATAATAATAATAATAATAATAATAATAATAATAATAATAATAATAATAATAATAATAATAATAATAATAATAATAATAATAATAATAATAATAATAATAATAATAATAATAATAATAATAATAATAATAACAACAACAACAACAACAAAAAGAGCAGCCTCTCCTCACAAAGAATTATCAGTTGTATGTAACAGATAACTAGGAATAAAATGTAGAAAACAAAGAACGCAAACATGTAAAACCAGGAAAGGCATACAATTGTAGCAAAATGAAAATGTAAAGAAGCAGCCTAAGACAAACATTCAACAGCAATTTTTTTTATTTGTGGTGGTGGTGGGGGGGGGGGTTAATTGGAGAACTAGGGTACCGTTTCGCAGCGATAATGGTATTTATTCACACCTTAGCACGCCACGTACAGGTTTTGAGAAAATAGCTTGTGCATTAATCTGTAAACAAAATAAATAATATGAAAAATGAAAAAAAAAAGTATTCTTAAAAATTATTCAAAAACACCCAAGACTGTAGGCGGTCTAAGTAATCGAAATGTTCAGAACGATATAGCCATTTACGTCCAGATTGTATATCAATTTGTCTAATCTAGATTAGTCCAACTTAAGTAAAGTATATCCTGTCACACCAAGCAATGACCTCACATGAGAGAAAACACGGATTCTACAGTATAAATATAAGAGAAAGATTAATTAGGAGTCTAGGATCTAGATTCAATACAAATGTCATAAATATAAAAGAGCTTAAAAAAAATGAGCAGACAAAGCATTGGTAACTTGTGAATGGTTTTATTTGTCATCGGAAAAAGTTTAACTGACTTGTAAAATTCAAATCTATTTACAGATTTTTTAAAAAACATTTATTATATTCTCTGTTTAAGTAACTGCGTAGCTAAGGCAGTGCACTTTGACGCACTGAGTGCGTAACTTCACAGCTTTCTAATAAGCGTTTAAAAGGATCTAAAAACAGATTGGGAATGTACTGACTTAGTCGACTTCTTTTATTTATGATGGACTGGGTCAACATCCTTTAAATGACGAGTTAGTCTTTGCAACAACTCACAGAAATTTGTCGAATATATCGTTTTATGCAAAAAACAACAAAACAAAAACAAACAAAAAACAAAAAAAAAAAAAAATGAGGAAAAGTAGATAAACATTATACAGAATCTTTTGAAGTTCAGGACTAAAGAAAGACAAAAAATTAAAAATGTTAGACTAAAAAAAAAAGAAAATATTTCTTAGAATAACGAACAATCATTGCTTGAAAATGAAGCAAATGTTTGAAACATCTTTATTTAAATCTGGGCCTCTAATTAAAACTTGTAACTTCAGTGTAAATTGTAATACATAGTAAGACACCCGTCGCCCTGAAGAATTCTTTTACTTTTCATACTCTCCTGTCTGAAAAGAACTCTTGATTAGCTTCTTTTACACTTCTACCTTTAAAAATTTATATGATATTGTTTTTCAAATAGATTCATGTGGAACCTTGTCTGATTAAGGTTATATTTCTGTGAAAAAATCCTACCCACATGCTGGGTACGGTTCCCCTCATCACGGCGACGCGTTTAATCACACGCAGGTTGTGTGTAGAGAATCAGAACCAAAAAAAACACCTGATGGATGTAAAATGTCGGATCGGCCAATAATGAGGAAACAAACTTAAATTAACGATGGCGGCAAATAACAATCATAATTATGATCTAATTTTTCTACACTTCGACAAAACATGAGGAAACACATGATGACTTTCATATTTTTTCGATATTTCCAAACACATCATGCCTCCATCGATTTTCTTCATTCCGTCCGCGTGGCGTAATGCCAACTGTTGAAATCGTTTAGATCTAGAAATCAAAATGATTTTATCTGAAAATCATGCATTTACTTTTCACCGACGTTTACACGCCCAGTATTTTGTTGTTCTTTTATCCTTTGGAAATTTTCGTATATGCGGAAACAACATACAGCAAATTAATCTAGATTAATGCAAAAAGAAATACAGAAAATCTAAATCCCAAGCCCTCTTTTATTATCGCATGAATTTCAAAATAAGATTAGAACAGCATTTTTAATAATATTTACACACTTAATACATTTTAACAGGGTTTTTTCCTCTCCGTTAATTAATATATATTTTTGAACCAGTAAAAGAGGTTTTAGAAACCATGTTCGATTTATGATAATAAAGTTAGGCTGCAAAAGAACATCTTGACCTTTGATTCAGACATGAAAGGATTAGGCTTGAGTTTGAATTTAATTTCATTTTCATGTCAAGAAGGAGCGATATTCCAAAGAGATATCCTGGGCTTAATATGCCTTAAAATACATGTTATGCGTCTTCTAGATGTTTCTGTCGTTGGATGCATACATTTTATTAGTTTGATTATTGTTAATATTATTGTTGCTGCTGCTGCTGCTGCTATTATTATTATTATTATTATTATTATTATTATTATTATTATTATTATTCTTATTCTTATTCTTATTCTTATTCTTATTCTTATTCTTATTATTATCATTATTATTATTATTATAATTATTATTATTATTCTTTATTTTTTTTTTTTTGCTATTGTTATTGTTGTTGTTGTTGTTGGTTGTGGTGGTGGTGTGGTGTTATTGTTGTTGGAGCTATTACAATCAACATCATCATTATCATTATGCAAATTTCAATAGCCTGCTTCTCTCCGCTACTCTCTAATCTACTTACGCTGGCGGTGCTGGTGATCCGATATCCGACGCTTGAGTATCGCCTCGGGCATGCTGAACCTTTTCTTCTTACTGTAACCGCTGTAGAACCGCTGAGCGAGTCCTGCCGGAACCGCACCGGTTTCGCCCACTGGCTCAGGCAAATCGTCTGCCCCCTTACTGGCCCTTCTAGGCATGCTCAGAGCACGACCTTTATGAGGTCATTGCGTTCAACTTGATTTGTGCACCGGCAACATGAGCAAGGGATCAAACTGAACTTTTTTTTTTTTAACACATTTGTAACCGTTCAGCCATGATAAACTTTTTTTTTGTCTATCCAAAGCTGTAAATTACTATTGCCACAATCTTTTAATGCCTGCCACACTTAAGTTTAAAATTCTCTGCTTTAACGTATGCAAAGATTACTGTGCAGAAAGTAAAAGAAAAAAAAAAATTAAATAAGAAACTTTGGAGAGAGTTATTTCATTAATCATATATATATATATATGTATATATATATATTTTTTTTCCCACCCCCCTAGAATATGATGTGTCGCAGTGAGGCACAGTAAGCCTTGAAAATCATCGTAAATTTTCGAACAAAGAAACCGACACTTCCAGGACCTGTGGACCTACAGTTTTGATGAATGGGTCGACGGGCGTCGCAGTTTGCCGTCATAAACGAAGAGTTATTTGACTTCTGGATTGAATCTTATGATGCTAATCTTCAGAAACACGAACACATCTCTTAAAAAACAGCATTTAATTATCTGAATCTTACACTAAAACTTTCAGAAGGTTTATACGTAAAAGCACAGATCCAACGACGAAAAAAGAAGAATGTTTGAATTCCAGCTGAACTCGATTTATAATATTTTACCACTACGCAGCCCAATGTGTGGAATTACGGAATATTCTTCTTTTACTTATAATCTTGGTCAGAAAATCCTGAGATCAGAGATAGAGAGTGAAAGTGATGGAGAAGGCTAGAGAGAAATGAACAGCGAGATAGAAACGTGCAGAGAAAAAGAGAGACAATGAGTAAAAATAAATGAGAGAGAGGAGGGAAGAGAGAGAGAGAGAAAGAGAGACAGACAGAGAGAGAGACAGACAAAGAGAGAGAGAGAGAGAGAGAGAGAGAGAGAGAGAGAGAGAGAGAGAGAGAGAGAGAGAGGAAATAGCAAGCTTTGCATTCCCTTTGATCTGGTTGCGTTCAGTAGGAGGCTAATAATACAAAGAGAGATAAGGAGAGACAAATCTGAAACTCACGCCAGACCAGAGATCAACACTCATTTCTCTGTTCTGTGCAAATGTGGAATAAAAAAAAAACCCACAAAGAATAATGATGATAAAAAACAAAGCTTTGAACTTTCGATCAAAGTGTTGAGTCAACATTCAGGGGGAGACCTGCCATGTCAGGTTAATCATCACTCAAATCACAACTTGAAAGAATGAGAGAAAAGAAAAGGACGAGAACCAGGCTTCTGATATTTCATGTGCACTGCTCAGTTAAGGAGAATTCATTTAAAATGTTGGTTTAAATTACACGGGAGCAGATTGTACTCAACGAGATACCTTCATATACTCGGATGGGTAGGGAAACAGGGGAGGAGAAAAAACGAGGCGGGAAAGATTGATGGGGTAAAGAAACAGATAAGACAGAAGGGATAACATATTCGGGGAGAGAGAGAGAGAGAGAGAGAGAGAGAGAGAGAGAGAGAGAGAGAAAAGGAGACAGAGAGAGAGAGAGAGAGAGAGAGAGAGAGAGAGAGAGAGAGAGAGAGAAAGAAACTCACCAAGACAAAGAGAACGAAAGAGAGAGAGAGAAAGAGAGCTAAAGAGAGAGAGAGAAGGGGAGAGAGAGAAGGGGAGAGAGAGAGAGAGAGAGAGAGAGAGAGAGAGAGAGAGAGAGAGAGAGAGAGAGAGAAACTCACAAACACAAAGAGAGTGAAAGAGAGAGGAACTAAAGAAACGAAGACAAAGAGAGAGAGAGAGAGAAAAGGAGACAGAGAGAGAGAGAGAGAGAGAGAGAGAGAGAGAGAGAAAGAAACTCACCAAGACAAAGAGAACGAAAGAGAGAGAGAGAAAGAGAGCTAAAGAGAGAGAGAGAAGGGGAGAGAGAGAAGGGGAGAGAGAGAGAGAGAGAGAGAGAGAGAAAGAGAGAGAGAGAGAAACTCACCAAGACAAAGAGAGTGAAAGAGAGAGGAACTAAAGAAACAAAGACAGAGAGAGAGAGAGAGAGAGAGAGAGAGAGAGAGAGAGAGAGAGAGAGAAATGGATAAAATTAATAAACCACATGAATTTTAAGAAATTGAAGAAGCATTATCTTGTTGCACGAATTTTATTTAAAAAAAAAAGAAAAAAAAAAGAAAGAAAAAAACAAACTGAAATTGATCTCCCTCTTTTAAGCCATGATGAGCGGAGATAAGTGCCTGGAGACAACAATCAATTAAAAGCCATCTAGAGGGAACAAACATAAGCCTCTCAAACAACAACAACAACAACAACAACAACAACATTAACTTCTCAATTACACTGCTTTAAGGCGATAGAAAGGTAGCTGCTGTTGCGACGATGAAATTGAAAACAACCGCATTAGAGCAACAACAGAAATAAGAAAAACAACGCTTACAACAATACAAACAAGAACAAAAGGAAAAAACAAGAACAACAACAAGAACAACAACAATAACATCAAAAGCAATAAGAAAACGACAGTAACAAAAAAAAAAAACTACAATAATCTTAACAGCGACAACTACATAACCTTTGAAATAAGGAGAAGAAAATGAGATATGTCGTTATGAATAACCAAAACATGAGACCTCTTTAAGAGCTGCCCGTTTCATGGAAAATTACACTGTCAAAGTCACGTGACAATCACGTCAGGGCACAGTCACGGCCGGAAGTAACCTTTGAAGTGACACGCACATTTTGCAAGTGACCAGAATGTCAGAGAGCGGTGTTAGGCTTGAAGCACAAACTCGTTTCTCGTAGAAATAGAGAAATTTCGAGAGTGTAGGCTTCAATAGAATTCTTCGTAAAATGTTGCTGAGAAGAAAGAGAGAGAGAAAGAAAGAGAAAGAGAAAGAGAGCGAAAGAGAGGAGAGAGAGAGAGACAGAGAGAGAGAGAAAGAAAGAAAGAGAGAGAAAGAGTGGAAAGAGAAAGAGAAAGAGAGAGAAAGTAAGAGAAAGAGAAAGAGAGCGGAAGAGAGGAGAGAGAGAGAGACAGAGAGAGAAGGGGGGGGGGGATACAAATAAAATACATAAACCACATGAATTTGAAGAAATTAAAGAAGCATTATCCTGTTGCACGAATTAAAAAAAAAAAATAAATAAATAAATAAATAAATAAATAAATAAAATTGATCTCCCTCTTTTAAGCCAGGATGTGCGGAGATAAGTGCCTGTAGAAAATAATCAATTAAAAGCCATCTAGAGGGAACAAACTTAAGCCTCTCCAACAACAACCACAACAACAACAACAACAGCTTATCAATTACATAGATTTAAGGGTAATCGAAAGGTGACGCAGAAATTTACAACTACCACGCTGCAGCAACAACAGAAATAAGAAAAACAACACACACACACTTACAACAAGAATTAAAGGAAACAACAACAACAACAACAACAACAACAACAATAAGATAATAACAGTAACAAAAAAACCAATAAAATGATAACAGTAACAAAAAACCAATAAGATAGTAACAGTAACAAAAAAGAACTATAATAATCTTAACAGCAACAACTGCATAAACCTTTGAAATAACGAGAAGAAAATGAGATGTGTCGTTATGAATAACCAAAACACGAAACCTCTTTAAGAGCTGCCCGTTTCATGGAGAATTGCACTGTCAAAGTCACGTGACAATTACGTCAGAGCACAGTCACGGCCGGAAGTAACCTTTGAAGTGACACGCACATTTTGAAAGTCACCAGAATGTCAGAGAGCGGTGTTAGGCTTGAAGCACAAACTCGTTTCTCGTAAAAATAGAGAAATTTCGAGAATGTAGGCTTAAATAGAATTCTTCGCGAAACGATGCTGAGAGAGAGAGAAAAAGAAAGAGAAAGAGAGAGAGAAAGAGAGAGAGAGAGAGAGAGAGAAAGAAAGAAAGGGAAAGAGAAAGAGAGAGATAGAGAGAGAGGGAGAGAGAGAGAAAGAGAAAGAGAGAGACAGATAGATACATATAGATACAGAGAGAGAGAAAGAGAAATAGAGAGAGAGAGAGAGAGAGAGAGAGAGAGAGAGAGAGAGAGAGAGAGAGAGACAGACAGACAGAGACAGACAGACAGACAGACAGACAGATAGATACAGATAGATACAGAGAGAGAGAGAAAGAAAGAGAGAGAGAGAAAAAGAAAGAGAGAGACAGACAGACAGACAGAGACATATACAGAGGCAGACAGACAGACAGACAGATACATAGATAGACAGACAGACAGAAGAAAAGGATGGGGGAGATCAAGAAAGGAAGAGGAGGAGGAGGAAAGAAAGTATAAACAAAAAGAGGAGGGCAGAAATACAGGAAATAAAGAGGTAAGAAGGGGAATGGAATAACGAAGACAACAAATTAAACAACAACACAAGAAGATTTGAAGAAATAATGAAAAAGAAAACAGCAGAAGGTGGAGGCAGAATTAAAAAAAAAGAAAACCAACAAAAACAAAAACAACAGAAACAACAACAACAAAAACCACCGATGAACTTCAAATGCGCAAAATAAAATAATGCTTTAAGCTCGCTGCAGTAGAAATAAGATCCTTAAAACAATTGTGCATTGATAGATCAATACGAGTGAGAAATCAATCCCTCAAATCACTGCAGCATTGACCCATAGAGACGAATCAATGCTTTGGGTGTATCGGTATTTTGAATCTATACAAAACAAAAGGAATCAATTTTTTGTTTTAAAATCACTGCATTGAGAACACAGAGAAGAAAGAGAATCAATATTGTAAGTTTAAGGTATTAAAAACCAATACAAGAGAAAGCAATACAGGGAGTAAAAGTTTGAAATAATATAAATACTCGACACAGAAAAGAATCAATGGGTTAAGATACTGAGTTAATAAATCTGTACAAGGTTATCAATCATTTTAGCTCAATATGATAAACAAAAACGAATTTCGAGACAGAATTAAAAGCTTAAAATCTGTGCATCAATTATTGAATTACGGAGCAAAGTCTAAGCTTTATATCATGCATTAACTCAAGAGAGCAACGGAATAATTTTTTTTTTAATTCATGCATCGGCTAGTCAATACAAGTCTGTAAACAAAGCTAACAATCACAGCACTGATAACCGAATACAGGTAAGAAATAAGTGCTTAAATCAGTGCTTTTATAACTTATACAGAAAAGGAATTATTTAATGAATGCTTTGGATCACTGTATTAGTAAGATGAAATATAAAGGAGGGAAAATTGTTTTAAACTCATTGCATTTACAACCTAGTACAGCAAGAAATTTAATTTTCTTTGCTAACTGGAGATCTATAGGTTAGTAATAGAAGATGTGAAACAAAGATTTAAACTCAATGTAATAATGAACACAATGCAGAGAGAGAACATATGTTCTATTCTGAGATTAGGCATAACTCAATGCAGGAAAGGAATTAAAGTTAAAAACTCTCGGTATAAATAACTTGATACAGTAAACGGATCAATGCTTTAAACTCTCTATAATAATAACAACTCGATATAGTAAGGAGATCAACGCCCTAAACTCACCGAATTAATAACTCGATACAATAAGGAGATCGTTGCTCTAAACTCACTGTATTAATAACTTAATACAATAAAGAGATTGATGCTCTAAACTCACTGAATTAATAACTCGATACAATAAGGAGATCGTTGCTCTAAACTCACTGTATTAATAACTTAATACAATAAAGAGATTGATGCTCTAAACTCACTGAATTAATAACTCGATACAATAAAGAGATCGATGCTCTAAACTCACTGAATTAATAACTCGATACAATAAAGAGATCGATGCTCTAAACTCACTGCATAAATAACTCGATGCAATAAGGAGAGCAGTGCACTAAACTCACTGCATTAATAACTCGATGCAAAAAAGAGATCAATATTCTAAACTCACTGCATTAATAACTCGATGCAATAAGGAGAGCAATGCACTAAACTTACTGCACTAACAACTCGATACAATAATGAGATCAATGCTCCAAACTCACTGCATTAATAACTCGATACAATAATGAGATCAATGCTCCAAACTCACTGCATTAACAACTCGATACAATAAGGAGATCAATGCTCCAAACTCACTGCATTAACAACTCGATACAATAAGGAGATCAATGCTCCAAACTCACTGCATTAACAACTCGATACAATAAGGAGATCAATGCTCCAAACTCACTGCATTAACAACTCGATACAATAAGGAGATCAATGCTCCAAACTCACTGCATTAATAACTCGATACAATAA
>JAWDGP010002718.1:0-13181 GCA_033675545.1 Elysia crispata | reverse complement strand
GTCGTACTTGTTGTAGTTGTAGTTGTAGTTGTACTTGTTGTAGTTGTAGTTCTACTCGTACTTGTTGTAGTTGTAGTTGTACTTGTTCTTGTTGTAGTTGTAGTTGTAGTTGTACTTGTTGTAATTGGAGTTGTACTAGTACTCGTGTAGTTGTACTTGTAATTGTACTTGTTGTAGTTGTAATTGTACTTGTACTTGTTGTAGTTGTAGGTGTAGTTGAACTTGTTGTAGTAGTAGTTGTACTTGTTGTAGTTGTAGTTGTACTTGTACTTGTAATTGTTGTAGTTGTACTTGTAGTTGTTGTAGTTGTAGTTGTACTTACATTTGTTGTAGTGGTACCTGTTGTAATTGTACTGATTTACTTGAAGTTGTAGTTTTTCTTTTTGTAGTTGTAGTTGTATTTGTACTTGTTGTACTTGTAGTTGTATCTGTACTTGTTGTAGTTGTAGTTGTACTTGTTGTAGTTGTAGTTGTACTTGTACTTGTTGTAGTTGTAGTTGTAGTTGTAGTTGTACTTGTTGTAGTTGTAGTTCTACTAAATATAGTTGTAGTTGTAGTTGTACTTGTTGTAGTTGTATTTGTATTTGTACTTGTTGTATTGTAGTTGTACTTGTACTTTGGTTGCACTTGTTGTAGTATTAGTTGTACTTGAACTTTCACATTTTGTAGATGTAGTTGTACTTGTACTTGTATTTGTATTGTTGTAGTTGTAGTTGTACTTGTACTGGTTATAGTCGTAATTGTACGTGTACTTGTGGTAGTTGTAGTTATACTTTTTATGAATGTAGTTGTAGTTATACATGTTGTAGTTGTAGTTGTAGTTTTACTTATTGTAGTTGTAGTTACTTGTACTTGTTGTAGTTGTAGTGGTAGTTGTACTTATTGTAATTGTAGTTGAAGTTCTACTGTTGTAGTTATAGTTGTATTTGTACTTGTAGTTGTAGTTGTAGTTGTACTTGTTGTAGTTTTAGTTGTAGTTATAATTGTCTTATTTGTAGTTGTACTTGTACTTGTTGTAGTTGTAGTTGTACTTGTACTTGTTGTAGTTGTACTTGTACTTGTTGTAGTTGTAGTTGTACTTGTACTTGTTGTAGTTGTAGTTTTACTTATTGTAGTTGTAGTTGTACTTGTACTTGTTGTAGTTGTACTTGTAGTTCTATATGTTGTAGTTGTATTTGTACTTCTTAAAGTTGCAGTTGTAGTTGTAGTTGTACCTGTATTTCTTGTAGTTTTAAATGTACTTGTTGTAGTTGTACTTGTACTTGTTTAGTTGTAGTTGTACTTTTACTTGTTGTAGTTGTAGTTGTACTTGTGCTTGTTGTAGTTGTAGTTGTTCTTGTACTTGTTGTAGTTGTAGTTGTACTTGTTGAAGTTTTAGTTGTATATGTACTTGTACTTGTTGTAGTTGTAAATGTACTTGTACTTGTACTTGTTGTAGTTGTAGTTGTACTTGTACTTGTTGTAGTTTTGGTTGTAATTGTTGTAGTTGTACTTGTACTTGTTGTAGTTGTAGATGTACTTGTACTTGTTGTAGTTGTAGTTGTAGTTTTACATGTTGTAGTTGTAGTTGTACATGTAGTTGTTGTTATTGTAGTTGTAGATGTAATTTTTGTAGTTGTATATCTGGTTGTAGTAGTACTTGTTGTAGTTGTAGTTGTACTTATACTTGTTGTAGTTACAGTTGTACTTGTTGTAGTTGTAGTTGTACTTGTACTTGTTGTAGTTGTAAATGTACTTGTTGTAGTTGTAGTTGTACTTGTACTTGTACTTGTACTTGTACTTGTTGTAGTTCTAATTGTACTTGTATTTGAACTTGTTGTAGTTGTAGTTGTACTTGTACTTGTTGTAGTTGTAGTTGTATTTTTACTTGTCGTAGTTTTAGTTGTAGTTGTACTTGTTGTAGTTTTAATGTGTTTGTACTTGTTATAGTTGTAGTTGTACTTGTACTTGTTACAGTTTTAGTTGTACTTGATGGAGTTGTACTTGTACCTGATGTAGTTGTAGTTGTACTTGTACTTGTTGTAGTTGTAGTTGTAGTTGTACTTGTTGTAGTTTTAACTGTGCTTGTTGTAGTTCTAGTTGTACTTGTACATGTTGTAGTTGTAAATGTGCTTGTTGTAGTTGTAGTTGTTTTTTTAGTTGTTGTAGTTGTAGTTGTACTTGTACTTTTTGTACTTGTAGTTATATTTATTCTGTTGTAGATGTAGTTCCAGTTGTAAATAATGTAGTTGTAGTTGTAGTTCTACTTGTTGTAGTTGTATTTGTACTTGTTGTAGTTGTAACTGTACTTGTTGTAGTTGTACTTGTACTTGTACTTAATGTAGTTTTAGTTGCGGTTGTACTTGTTGTACTTGTAGTTGTACTTGTACTTGTTATAGTTGGAGTTGGAGTTGTAATTTTTCTAGTTGTAGTTGTACTTGTTGTAGTTGTACTTCTTGTAGTTTTAACTGTACTTGTTGTAGTTGTAGTTGTAGTTGTACTTGTAGTTTTAGTTGTACTTGTACTTGTTGTACTTGTAATTGTAGTTGTACTTGTTGTAGTTGTAACTTTACTTGTTGTAGTTGAAGTTGTACTTGTACTTGTTGTAGTTGTAGTTGTACTTGTACTTGTTGTAGTTTTACTTGTACTTGCTGTAGTTGTAGTTGTACTGTAAGTTTTGTAATTGTACTTGTACTTGTTGTAGTTGTACTTGTACTTGTTGTAGTTTTAGTTGTAGGTGTAGTTGTACTTGTTGTAGTTGTAGTTGTAATTGTTCTTGTTGTAGTTGTAGTTGTAATTTTACTTGTTGTAGGTGTAGGTGTACTTATTGTAGTTGAAGTTGTACTTGTTTTAGTTATAGTTGTACTTATTGTAGTTATTTTAGTTGTAGTGATACTTGTTGTAGTTGTATTTGTAGTTGTACTTTTCGTAGTTGTAATTGTGTTTGTACTTGTTGTAGATATAGTTGTATATTGTACTTGTTGTAGTTGTAGTTGTACCTGTTGCAATTGTACTTGTACTTGATGTAGTTGTAGTTGTACTTGTAATATTTGAGTATGTAGTTGTACTTGTTGTAGTTATAATTGCACTTGTTGTACTTGTAGTTGTAGTTGTACTTGTAATTGCTGTAGTTTTAGTTGTAGTTATACTTATTGTGGTTGTAGTCGTATTTGTACTTGTTAAAGTTGTAGTTGTACTTGTACTTGTTGTAATGTAAATGTAGTTGTACTTGTACTTGTTGTAGTTGTTCTGATTGTAGTAGTAGTTGTATTTGTATTTGTTGTATTTGTAGGTGTAATTGTTGTAATTGTAGTTGTACTTGTACTTGTTGTAGGTGTAATTGTACTCTTACTTGTTTTAGTTGTAGTTGTAGTTGTATATGTTGTAGTTGTAGTTGTAGGTGTACTTGTTGTAGTTGTATTTTTAAATTTTTAATTGTAATTGTTGTATTTGTAGTCGTAGTTGTACTTGTTGTAGTTGAGTTTGTACTTTTACTTGTTGTAGTTGTACTTGTACTTGTTGTAGTTGTAGTTGTACTTGTATTTGTTGTAGTTGTAGTTGTACTTTTTGTAGTTGTTGTTGTACTTGTTGTAGTTTTAGTTGGACTTGTACTTGTTGTAGTTGGAAATGTACTTGTTTTAGTTGTAGTTGTTTTATACTTGTTGTAGTTGTAACTATACTTGTACTTCTTGTACTTGTAGTTCTACTTGTAATTGTTGTAGTTGTAATTAGGCTTGTACTTGTTGTAGTTGTACTTGTTGTAGTTGTAGTTGTACTTGTTGTAGTTCTAGTTGTAGTTGTACATGTATTTGTAGTTGTAGTTCTACTTGTTGTAGTAGTTTTTGTACTTGTACTTGTTGTAGTTCTAGTTGTAGTTGTACTTGTTGTAGTTGTAGTTTTTACTTGTTGTTTTCGTAGTTGTACTTGTTTAGTTGTAGTTGTACCTGTTGTAGTTGTACTTGTACTTGTACTTTTTGTAGTTGCAGTTGTACTTGTAGTTGTAGTTGTACTTGTACTTGTTGTAGATGTAGTTGAACTTATTGTAGTTGTAGTTGTAGTTGTACTTGTACTTGTTGTAGTTGTAGTTGTACTTGTTGTAGTTCTAGTTGTAGTTGTAGTTGTAGTTCTTGTAGTTTTAGTTGTACTTGTTGTAGTTGTAGTTGTACTTGTACTTGTTGTAGTTGTACTTGTACTTGTACTTGTTGTAGTTGTAGTTGTACTTGTTGTACTTTAGGTTGTACTTGTTGTAATTGTAATTGTACTTGTTGTAGTTGTAGTTGTACTTGTTGTAGTTGTACTTGTACTTGTACTTGTTGTAGTTGTAGTTGTACTTGTACTTTTTGTAGTTGTTTTATTACTTGTTTTAGTTGTAGTTGTACTTGTACTTGTTGTAGTTGTACTTGAATTTGTTTTAGTTGTACTTGCACTTGTAGTTTTAGTTGTAGTAGATGTAGATGTAGTTGTACTTGTTGTAGTTGTAACTGTACTTGTTGTAGTTGTAGTTGTACTTGTACTTGTTGTAGTTGTACTTGTACTTGTACTTATTGTAGTTGTACTATTACTTGTTTTAGTTGTACTTGTACTTCTTGTAGTTTTAGTTGTACTTGTACTTCTTGTAGTTGTAGTTGTACTTGTACATGTTGTAGTTTTAGTTGTAGTTGTACTTGTTGTAGTTGTAGTTTTACTTGTTGTAGTTGTAGTTGTACTTGTACTTGTACTTGTTGTAGTTGTAGTTGTACATGTTGTAGTTATAGTTAGAGTTGTACTTGTTGCAGTTGTAGTTGTGTTTGTACTTGTTGTAGATATAGTTGTATATGTACTTGTTGCAGTTGTAGTTGTACTTGTTATAGTTGTACTTGTACTTGATGTAGTTGTAGTTGTACTTCTACTTTTTGTAGTTATAGTTGTAGTTGTACTTGTAATTTTTGTAAATGTAGTTGTACTTGTTGTAGTTGTAGTTGTAGTTGTACTTGTTGTAGTTGTAGTTGTACTTGCACTTGTTGTAGTTGTAGTTGTAGTTGTAGTTGTACATGTTGTAGTTGTAGTTGTAGTTGTACTTGTTGTAGTTGTAGTTGTACTTGTACTTGTTGTAGTTGTACTTGTTGTAGATGTAGTTGTACTTGTACTTGTTGTAGTTGTAGTTTTACTTGTACTTGTAGTTGTACTTGCACTTATGTGGTTGTGGTTGTACTTCTTGTAGCAGTAGTTGTAGGTGTACTTGTTGTAGTTGTAGTTGTACTTGTACTTGTACTTGTACTTGTTGTAGTTCTAGTTGTAGTTGTAGTTGTACTTGTTGTAATTAAAGTTGTACTTGTACTTGTTGTAGTTGTAGTTGTACTTGTACTTGTAATTGTAGTGTACTTGTAATGTTGTACATGTACTTGATGTAGTTGTAGTTATACTTGTACTTTTTGTAGTTGTAGTTGTACTTGTACTTGTTGTAGTTGTAGTTGTAGTTGTACATGTTGTAGCTGTAGTTCTAATTGTACTGTTGTAGTTGTAGTTCTACTTGTACTTGTAATTGTACTGTTGTAGTTGTATTTGTAGTTGTACTTGTTGTAGTTGTAGTTGTACTTGTACTTGTTGTAATTGTAAATGTACTTGTTGTAGTTGAAATTGATTTTGTACTTGTTGTAGTTGTAGTTGTACTTGTACCTGATGTAGTTGTAGTTGTACTTGTACTTGTTGTAGTTCTAGTTGTAGTTGTACTTGTTGTAGTTGTAACTGTACTTGTTGTAGTTCTAGTTGTACTTGTACATGTTGTAGTTGTAAATGTGCTTGTTGTAGTTGTAGTTGTTTTTGTAGTTGTTGTAGTTGTAGTTGTAGTTGTACTTGTACTTGTTGTAGTTGTACTTGTACTTTTTGTACTTGTAGTTATATTTATTCTGTTGTAGATGTAGTTGCAGTTGTAAATAATGTAGTTGTAGTTGTAGTTGTACTTGTTGTAGTTGTTGTTGTACTTGTACTTGTTGTAGTTGTAACTGTACTGGTTGGTGTTGTACTTGTACTTGTACTAAATGTAGTTTTAGTTGCGGTTCTACTTGTTGTAGTTGTAGTTGTACTTGTTGTAGTTGTAGTTGTACTTGTTCTAGTTGTAACTGTACTTGTTATAGTTGTATTTGTACTTTTACTTAATGTAGTTGTAGTTGTACTTGTACTTATTGTAGTTGTTTTATTACTTGTTTTAGTTCTACTTGTACTTGTAGCTGTAGTTGTACTTGTACTTGTTGTAGTTGAAAATGTACTAGTACATATTGTAGTTTTAGTTGTGATTTTACTTTTTGTAGTTAATGTTGTATTTCTTGTAGTTGAAGTTGTAGTTGTATTTGTTGTATTTGTAGTTGTACTTGTACTTGTAGTTGTAGTTGTACTTATACTTTTTGTAGTTGTAATTGTAGTTGTACTTGTCCTTATTGTAGTTTTAAATCTACTTGCTGTAGCTGTAGTTGTACTTGTTGTAGTTGTAGTTGTATGTATTGTAGTTTTAACGGTATTTATTGTAGTTGTACTTTTACTTGTACTTAATGTAGTTTTAGTTGTGGTTGTACTTATTGTAGTTGTAGTTGTACTTGTACGTCTTGTAGTTGTAGTTGTAATTGTACTTGTTGTAGTTATAACTTTACTTGTTGTAGTTGTATTTGTAATTGTATTTGTTTAAGTTGTATTTGTACTTGTACTTGACTTAGATGTAATTGTACTTTTCTTAGTGGTACTTGTACTTGTTGTAGTTTTAGTTGTACTTGTACTAGTTGTAGTTGTAGTTGTACTTGTAACTGTTGTAGTTGTAACCGTACTTGTTGTAGTTTTATTTTTGTTTGTACTTGTTGTAGATTTAGTTGTACTTGTACTCGTTGTAGTTGTAGTTGTACTTGTTGTACTTGTAGAAGTAGTTGTACACGTTGTAATTATAGTTGTAGTTGTACTTGTTCTAGTTCTGGTTGTGGTTGTACTTGTATCAGTTGTAGTTGTACCTGTACTTGTTGCAGTTGTAGCTGTACTTGTTGTAGTTGTATTTGTAGTTGTACATGTTGTAGCTGTATTTCTAGTTGTACTTTTTGTAGTTATATTTGTAGTTGTACTTGATTTAGTTGTAGTTTTATTTGTACTTGTTGTAGTTGTGGTTGTACTTGAACTTGTTGTAGTTGTACTTGTACTTGTTGTAGCTGAAGTTGTACTTGTATTTGTTGTAGTTGTAAATGTACGTGTTGTAGTTGTAGTTTTACTTGTACTTGTTGTAGTTGTAGTTGTAGTGTTAAATATTGTAGTTGTAGTTGTAGTTGTTCTTATTGTACTTGTAGTTGTAGTTGTACATGTTGTAGTTATAAATGTAGTTGTACTTGTACTTGTTGCAGTTGTAGTTGTACTTTTTGTAGTTGTTGTTGTATTTGTTGGAGTTGTAGTTGTACTTGTTGTACTTGTAGTTGTAGTTGTACATGTTGTAATTATAGTTGTAGTTGTACTTGTTCCAGTTCTGGTTGTGGTTGTACTTGTTCCAGTTGTAGTTGTACCTGTACTTGTTGCAGTTGTAGCTGTACTTGTTGTAGTTGTGGTTGTAGTTGTACATGTTGTAGCTGTAGTTCTAGTTGTACTTTTTGTAGTTATATTTGTAGTTGTACTTGTTGTAGTTGTAGTTGTATTTGTACTTGTTGTAGTTGTGGTTGTACTTGAACTTGTTGTAGTTGTACTTGTACTTGTTGTAGCTGAAGTTGTACTTGTACTTGTTGTAGTTATAAATGTACGTGTTGTACCTGTAGTTATACTTGTACTTGTTGTGGTTGTAGTTGAAGTGTTAAATGTTGTAGTTGTAGTTGTACTTGTACTTATTGTACTTGTAGTTTTAGTTGTACATGTTGTAGTTATAGTTGTAGTTGTACTTGTACTTGTTGCAGTTGTAGTTGTACTTTTTGTAGTTGTTAATGTATTTGTTAGAGTTGTAGTTGTTTATGTACTTCTTGTACCTGTTCTAGTTGTAGGTAGCTTGTATTTGTTGTTGTTGTGTTTGTACTGTTGTAGTTTTATTTATACTTGTACTTGTACCTGTACTTGTTGTAGTTGTAGTTGTACTTGTACTTGTTGTAGTTGTAGTTGTACTTGTACTTAATTTTGTTGTAGTTGCATTTGTTGTAGTTTTAGTTGTACTGGTTGTAGTTGTAGTTGAGGTTGTACTTGTTGTAGTTGAAGTTGTAGTTGTACTAGTTGTAGTTATAGTGGTACTTGCATTTTTGTAGTTGTGTTAGTACTTGTTGTATTTATAGTTCTTCTTTTACTTGTTATAGTTGTACTTGAACTTGTTGTAGTTGTACTTGTACTTGTTGTAGCTGAAGTTGTACTTGTACTTGTTGTAGTTTTGGTTGTACTGGTTGTAGTTGTAGTTGAGGTTGTACTTGTTGTAGTTGGAGTTGTAGTTGTACTTGTTGTAGTTGTAGTTGTACTTGTTGTAGTTGTAGTTGTACTTGTTGTAGTTGTAGTTGTATTTCAACTTGTTCTAGTTATAGTTGTACTTATACTTGTTGTAGTTGTAGTTGTACTTGTACTTGTTGTAGTTTTATTTATACTTGTACTTGTACCTGTACTTGTTGTAGTTGTAGTTGTACTTGTACTTGTTGTAGTTGTAGTTGTAGTTGTATTGGTTGTAGTTGTAGTTGAGGTTTTACTTGTTGTAGTTGAAGTTGTAGCTGTAGTTGTTGTCGTTCTAGTTGTACTTGTAGTTGTAGTTGTAGTTGTACTTTTACATGATGTAGTTGTACTTGTACTAGTTGTAGTTGTAATTGTTGTAGTTTTAGTGTTACTTGTACTTGTTGTAGTTGTTACTGATTTTGTACTTGTTGTAATTGTAGTTGTACTTGTATTTGTTATAGTTAAAGTTGTACTTGTACTTGTTGTAATTGTAATTGTAGTTGTACTTGTACTTGTACCTGTTAAAGTTGTAATTTTCCTTGTACTTGTTGTAGTTGAACTTCTACTTCTTGTAGTTGTAACTGTACTTGTTGTAGTTAAACTTGTAGTTGTATATGTTGTAGTTGCAGTTGTAGTTGTATTTGTTGTAGTTATAGTTGTAGTTGTACTTGTTGTAGTTGTAATTGTACTTGTTGTAATTGTAGTTTTACTTGTTGTAGTTGTAGTTTTACTTGTATGGTTGTAGTTGTAGTTGTTTTTTTACTTGTTGTAGTTGTAGTTTTACTTATTGTACTTGTAGTTGTACTTGTACTTGTTGTACTTGTAGTTATATTTGTACTGTTGTAGTTGTAGTTGTACTTGTTATAATCGTAGTTGTGGTTGTACTTGTGGTTTTACTTGTTGTAGTTGTAGTTGTAGTTTTAGTTGTACTTGTTGTAGTTGTAGTTGTATTTGATGTAGTTGTAGTTGTACTTGTACTTATTGTAGTTGTAACTGTACTGTTTTAGTTGTAGTTGTAATTGTATTTAATATAGTTGTAGTTGTAGTTGTAGTTGTAGTTGTACTTGTAGTTGTAGTTGTAGTTTTTTTAGCTGTAGTTGTACTTGGAGTTGTACTTGTAGTTGAATTTTTATTTGTTGTAGTTGTACTTGTACTAGTTGTATGTGTAGTTGTACTTGTTGAAGTTTTAGTAATACTTTTACTTGTTGTAGTTGTACTTGAACTTGTACTTGTTGTAATTGTAGTTTTACTTGTACTTGTTATAGTTAAAGTTGTACTTGTTCTTGTTGTATTTGAAGTTGTATTTGTACTTGTTGTACTTGTACTTATAATTGTTAAAGTTTTAGTTTTACGTGTACTTGTTGCAGTTATAATTGTAGTTGTACTTGTTGTAGTTGTAGTCGTAGTTGTAATTTTTGTAGTTGTACTTGTACTTGTTGTAGTTTTAATTGTACTTGTTGTAGCTGTAGTTGTAGTTGTACCTGTTGTAGTTGTAGTTGTAGTTGTACTTGGTGTAGTTGTAGTTGTAGTTGTACTTGTTGTAGTTTTAATGGAACTTATTGTAGTTGTACTTGTACTCGTACTTAATGTAGTTTTAGTTGTGGTTGTACTTGTTGTAGTTGTAGTTGTACTTGTACCTATCATAGTTGTAGTTGTAATTGTACTTGTTGTAGTTGTAAATCTACTTGTTGTAGTTGTATTTGTACTTGTATTTGTTTTAGTTGTACTTGTACTTGACTTAGATGTACTTGTACTTTCTTTAGTTGTACTTGTACTTGTTGTAGTTTTAGTTGTACTTGTACTTGTTGTAGTTGTAGTTGTACTTGTTGTAGTTGTAGTTGTATTTAAATTTGTTCTAGTTATAGTTGTACTTGTTTCTGTTGTAGTTGCAGTTGTACTTGTAATTCTTGTGTTTGTAGTTATACTTGTACTTGTACCGGTACTTGTTGTAGTTGTAGTTGTACTTGTACTTGTTGTAGATGTAGACGTAGTTGTACTGGTTGTAGTTGTAGTTGAGGTTGTACTTGTTGTAGTTGAAGTTGCAGTTGTATTTGTTGTAGTTGTAGTTGTACTTGTTGTAGTTTTAGTTGTATTTCAACTTCTTCTAGTTATAGTTGTACTTGTACTTATTGTAGTTGTAGTTGTACTTGTTGTAAATATAGTTGTAGTTTTACTTTCTGTAGTTGTAGTTATACTTGTACTTGTTGTAGTTGTATGTGTATTGTACTTAATGTAGTTTTAGTTGTGGTTGAACTTGTTGTAGTTGTAGTTGTACTTGTACTTGTTGCAGTTGTAGTTGTATTTGTTGTTGTTGTACTTGTACCTGATGTAGTTGTAGTTGTACTTGTACTTGTTTTAGTTGTACTGAACGTGTTGTAGTTTCAGTTGTACTTGTACATGTTACAGTTGTATTTGTAGTTTTACTTGTTGTAGTCATAGTTGTAGTTGTTGTAGTTGTAGTTGTACTTGTACTTGTTGTAGTTGAAGTTGTACTTGTACTTATTGTAGTTTTAGTTGTAGTTGTACTTGTTGTAGTTGTAGTTGTACTTGTACTTGTTGTAGTTGTACTTGTATATGTTGTAGTTGTACTTGTACCTGTACTTGTTGTAATTGTACTTTTACTATTACTTGTTGTAATTATAATTGTACTTGTACATAGTGTTGTTTTAGTTGTAGTTGTACTTGTTGTAGTTGTAGTTGTGTTTGTACCTGATGTAGTTGTAGTTGTACTTGTCCTCATTGTAGTTGTTTTTGTATTTGTTGTAGTTGTACTTGTGCTTGATGTAATTGTAGTTGTACTTGTACTTGTTCTAGTTTTAGTTGCACTTGTACTTTTTGTAGTTGTTGTTGTACTTGTTGTAGTTGTAGTTGTACTTGTTCTTCTTGTAGTTGTAAATGAACTTGTTGTATTTGTAGTTGTTTTTGTACTTGTTGTAGTTGTAGTTGTACTTGTTCTTGTTGTAGTTTTAGTTGTATTTGTTGTAGTTTAAGTTGTAGTTGTACTTGTTGTAGTTGTACTTCTAATTGTACTTCTTATTTTAGTTGTAGTTGTACTTTTACTTGTTGCAGTTTTAGTTGTACTTGTTGTACTTGTTGTACAATTTTTTTTCTAATTGATGTAGTTTTATTTGTACTTGTTTTAGTTGTAGTTGTAGTTGTACTGGTTGTAGTTCTATTTTTTGTAGTTATAGTTGTACTTGTACTTGTTGTATTTGTAGTTCAACTTGTTGTACTTGTAGTTATACTTATACTTGTTGTAGTTGTAGTTGTAGTTGTACTTGTTGTAGTTGTAGTTGTACTTGTATTTGTTGCATTTGTTTTGTACAGGTACTTGTTGTACTTGTACTTGTTCCAGTTTTAGTTACACTTGTACTTTTTGTAGTTTTAGTTATACTTGTTGTAGTTGTAGTTATGGTTGTACTTATTGTAGTTGTAGATTTACTTGTACTTGTTGCAGTTGTTATTGTACCTGTACTCGATGTAGTTGTACTTGTACTTGTTTTAGTTGTAGTTGTACTTGTACTTGTTGTAGCTGTAGTTGTAGTTGTACATGTTGTAGTTGTAGTTGTACTTGTACTTGATGTAGTTCTAGTTGTACTTGTTGTCTTTTTAGTGTTACTGTACTTGTAGTTCTACTTAAACTTGTAGCTGATGTAAATGTAGTTGTAATTGTAATTGTTGTAGTTGTACTTGTACTTGTTCTAGTTGTACTTGTACTTGTTCATGTTATAGTTGTAGTTGTACTTGTTGTAGTTGTACCTATTGTAGTTTGTACATTTACTTCATGTAGTTGTAGTTGTACTTGTACTTGTTGTAGTTGTAGTTGTACTTTTATTTTTTCTAGTTGTGTTTGTACTTGTTGTAGTTGTAGTTTTACTTGTACATGTTGCAGTTGTAGTTGTACTTAAACTTGTTCTCGTTATAGTCGTACCTATACTTGTTGTATTTGTAGTTGTACTTGTAGTTGTTTTAGTTGTAGTTGTAGTTGTACTGGTTGTAGTTGTAGTTGAGGTTATACTTGTTGTAGTTGAAGTTGTAGTTGTACTTGTTGTAGTTGTAGTTGTGCTTGTGCTTGTTCTAGTTGTAGTTGTACTTGCTGTTGTTGTAGGTGTAACTGTAATTGTTGTAGTTGTACTTGTACTTGTACTTAATGTAGTTTTAATTGTGGTTGTACTTGTTGTAGTTTTAGCTGTACTTGTACTTGCTGTACTTGTAGTTGTAGAGTTACTTGTTGTAGTTGTACTTAATGTAGTTGTAGTTGTACTTGTACTTGTACTTGTAGTTGTAGAGTTACTTGTTGTAGTTGTACTTGTTGTAGTTGTAGTTGTACTTGCACTTGTTGTACTTGTAGTTGTAGAGTTACTTGTTGTAGTTGTACTTGTTGTAGTTGTAGTTGTACTTGTACTTGTTGTAGTTGTAACTGTACTTGTTGTAGTTGTACTTGTACTTGTACTTATACTTAATGTAGTTTTAGTTGTGGTTGTACTTCTAGTTGTAGTTGTAAGTGTAGTTACAGTTGTAGTTGTTCTTGTTGTAGTTGTATCTGTACTTGTTGTAGTTGTAGTTGTACTTGTACTTGTTCTGTTATAATAGTAGTTGTACTTGTATTTGTTATAGTTAAAGTTTTAATTGTACTTGTTGTAGTTGTATTTGAATTTGTTTTAGTTGTACTTGCACTTGTTGTAGTTTTAGTTGTAGTTGTACTTGTTGTATTTGTAGCTGTACTTTTGTAGTTATAGTTGTACTTGTATTTGTTGTAGTTGTATTTGTACTTGAACTTGTTGTAGTTGTACTATTACTTGTTT